>JAAALK010000284.1:21937418-22237553 GCA_019279435.1 Zizania palustris
CAACCCTGAAGGCGCAGCGTCACTTTCGGATGACCAGTCGCAAACCACTCGGAGCATCCTTCGCTCGATAGCTCTTGAAGAGGTGCCTATAGTCGAGGAGTTTGCGGATGTCTTCCCTGAAGACCTACCCGGAATGCCTCCCAAGCGGGACATCGAATTCAGAATCGAACTTGTCCCCGGACCACTCCAATCTCCAAGCGCCTGTACCGAATGGCCGCCAATGAACTAGCCGAAGTTAAGAGCAACATCGAAGACCTAGAGCAGAAAGGGTACATCCGACCAGAGTACCTCACCCTGGGGTGCAACGGTAATATTTGCCATGAAGAAGGACAAGACCAAGGGGATGTGCGTGGACTATAGAGCCTTGAACGACGTAACCATCAAGAACAAGTACCCATTGCCTCGGATCGACGACCTGGTTCGATCAGCTGAAAGGATCCTCGGTGTTTTCTAAGATCGACCTCAGGTCAGGTTATCACCAGTTGAGGATCAGGGAAGAATACATACCCAAGACTGCCTTCACCTCCCGCTATGGACTCTACGAGTACACCGTGATGTCGTTCGGACTCACGAATGCCCCGGCCTTTTCATGAACATGATGACCAATGTATTCATGGAGTTCTTGGATAAGTTCATCGTGGTATTCATCGACGATATCCTCGTTTACTCCAAGACCAAGGAAGAACACGAGACTCACCTCCGTCTGACCCTCGGAAAGCTAAGGGAGCAGCAGTTGTACGCCAAATACAGCAAATGCGAATTTTGGTCGTCTGAGGTGAAGTTCCTCGGCCATGTCATATCTGCCGGAGGAATAGCAGTGGACCCGACCACCGTGGAAGCGGTAACCAACTGGCTGCAGCCCACGACCGTGACCGAGATCCGGAGTTTTCTCGGATTGGCCGGATACTACCGCCGATTCATCGAGAATTTTTCCAAGATCGCCAAGCCTATGACCAGACTTCTGCAGAAGGAAGTAAAGTTTGAATGGACCCCCGACTGCGAAGAGAGCTTCCAGACCCTCAAGAAGAAGCTAGTGTCAGCTCCCATTCTGACTCTACCAGACATCCGGAAAGACTTCCACGTCTACTGTGATGCCTCTCGTCAAGGATTGGGATGCATCTTAATGCAAGAAGGGAAAGTGATATCCTACGCCTCCCGGCAACTGAGACCGCATGAGCTGAACTACCCAACCCACGACCTGGAATTAGCAGTCGTGGTTCATGCCTTGAAGATATGGAGACATTACCTTGTGGGGAATCGGTGTGAGGTCTTCACCGACCACAAGAGCCTCAAGTACATATTCACCCAACCAGATCTGAACCTCAGGCAAAGGAGATGGTTGGAACTGATCAAGGATTACGACTTGGGCATCCATTATCATCCGGGCAAAGCGAATGTGGTGGCAGACGCCCTTAGTCGAAAAGGGTACTGCAATGCCATCATGATTCAGGACCAAGCTCCTTTACTGTATAAGGAGATGGAAAGGTTAAACCTAGGGATCACCACTCGAGCGTACCTCGCTGCCTTGGAGTCTCGGCCTATCTTAATAGACCAGATCCGAGAGAAGCAGAAGGAAGATCCGGACATCCTGGAGATCCAGCAGAACATGAGGAAGGGTAAAGCCCCCAGATTTTCCGAAGACGAGCATGGTACCATCTGGTTCGGAAACCGAGTATGCGTACCCAACCTACCTGAGTTGAAGACCCTCATCCTTCAAGAAGCCCACGATACTCTATACTCCATCCATCCCGGGAGTACAAAGATGTATCAAGACCTAAAGGAAAAATATTGGTGGGTCAGCATGAAGAGAGAGATAGCAGAGTATGTGGCCAAGTGCGACACATGCCGGCGAGTCAAGGCAGAGCATCAGAGGCCTGCCGGACTTCTTCAACCTCTCAAGGTCCCTGAATGGAAGTGGGAAGAGATAGGAATGGACTTCATCACGGGACTGCCCAGGACCCAAGCTAGTCATGATTCTATCTGGGTGATCGTCGATCGACTCACCAAGGTAGCTCACTTCGTTCCAGTCAAGACAACTTACACCGTCGCCAAGTTGGCTGAGTTGTATATGACCCGGATCGTGTGCCTCCACGGGGTTCCTAAGAAGATTGTATCCGACCGCGGGAGTCAGTTTACCTCCAAGTTTTGGGAAGAACCTTCAAGAGGAACTCGGCACCCGGCTGAACTTCAGCACCGCCTATCATCCACAGACCGACGGTCAAACCGAAAGGGTCAACCAGATATTGGAAGATATGCTTAGGGCTTGCGCTCTAGACTTTGGCGGAATGTGGGACAAGAACTTACCGTATGCAGAGTTCTCCTACAACAACAGCTATCAAGCCAGCCTGCAAATGTCCCCGTTCGAAGCACTCTATGGACGTAAGTGCAGAACGCCGTTGCTCTGGGACCAAACCGGAGAGTCGCAACTGTTTGGGACTGATTTATTAAGAGAAGCTGAAGAGAAGGTTAAGATCATAAGAGACCGATTGAAGGCAGCCCAATCCAGGCAAAAGAGCTATGCCGACAACCGTCGAAGAGACCTAGCCTTTGAGGAGGGCGATTATGTCTACCTCCGAGTCACTCCCCTCCGTGGCACTCAAAGGTTCAACATGAAAGGCAAACTAGCACCCCGCTACGTCGGACCTTTCCAGATCCTCCGACGACAGGGGGAAGTGGCATATCAACTCGAACTGCCCCCATCCTTGGCAGGCGTTCACGATGTGTTCCATGTCTCTCAACTGAAGAAGTGCCTCCGTGTACCCACCGAGCAAGCCGACCTTCAGTAGCTTAATGTCCAAGAAGACTTGACCTACATAGAGAAACCCGTCAAGATCTTGGAAACCAAGGAGAGAGTAACCAGGAGTCGCGTTGTTCACTTCTGCAAAGTTCAATGGAACAACCATCCCGCCGAAGAAGCCACTTGGGAAAAGGAAGATGAACTGAAAGCCCAATATCCCGAATTATTCGAGTAACGTTCCAATCTCGAGGACGAGATTCTTGTAAGGGGGATAGGTTTGTGACACCCCAAATTTTCAAAACAATAAAAATATTATTAAAATCAATTTCTTGGAATTTATATTTCTGAAAATACTTTAAATACCTCTTTATACCCTTTTGAACTACAACATAGAGTAGATGGCCAAACTAGGAGGTGAAACTTTTTGTGTATGATCCTAAGACCAAAATATATTTTTGAGAATTTTTATAAATTTTTACCAAGCCTGGAAGTAGCCCTAATATTTCAATCCAATTCCTGGAATTATTTTTATTCAGAAAAGCTTTAAAACAGTAATGGGCTCCCCTCCCCTCTTCCATCTCTCCCGGCCGGCCCAGCCCACTCCTCCTCGCGCGCGCCACCTGACAACCGGGTCCCACCCGTCAGTGACCCCCTCTCCTCTCTCGCGCGCACCCGACACCGCGGCCCCGCCTGTCAGTCCCCTCTCTCGCGCGCGCTCGCACCCGCTGGTCAGTGGCCCCCGCCTGTCAGCTTCGCCTTCAACCTCCCGCCTCCGCCCCCAAATCCCGCCGGCCGACGACCCGTCTCGGATCCGCCCCGCTGGCCCCTCCCGCATTCAATTGCCGCCGGTTTAATGCACCCCGAGCCCCCCTGCCCGTTTAATCGCGTTAAAGGGCACGTTTAAGCCCCCGGGAACGCAGCGCCGTGCATGGCCGCGCCCTCGCCGGCGACTTCAACCCCTCCCTCGGTTTTCCTTGCATGCAAGCCCCCTCCGACGCCCTATTTAAACCCCCGGCCTCCGCCGCGTCCGACCCCCACGCCCACTCGCCTCGAGCACGAACAGAACACACCCCACCCGGTTTTTAGCGCAACACCGCCACCTGTCCGCCAGCCGTCGATCGCCGTCGCCGGAGTGCCTCTCCGTTCTCGTCGACCGCACCTCCGTGACCGCAAAGACCACCCCTACCTCGGCCACACCTTCGCTGGCCAAGGATATCGCCGGAACTCCATCGCCGACGAGGAGCCCGAACCACTCCGCCGTCTACCCTCGCCGCCGACCGCGCTCCGTCGACCCCTCGCCTCGCCTAAGGTACCATCGTGACCGCCGTAGTGCCCTCTTTCCATTTCTAGGCTTAGATAGGGCCGCCGTCGCTCGCCGTGGCCGCTGGCCCGCTCGCCGTCGCCGGAGGAGACGACCGGCACGGGTCGAGTACCCGTGCCGTGTCGGATCTGATCCCGACCGTGCGATCGCGATCGGACGACGCGCGTGTGCCCACGTACGCGATCTAATCCGCACCGTCGGATCTGGTCAAAGCGTTACGTTTTAATCTCGCGCGTTGATTTTCATTTAAACCCGGCGTGCGATCTCGTGCGTCCACGTGGTACCCCTTCGAACGTTTTAATCCTGGCCGTCCGCGTTAACTTACGCGCCCCGCCTCGCCCTCGCGCGTCGGATCTGGATCCGACGGTCCAGATCGACCTGGCGCACGCGCACAGTGCGCGGGTTCACCGTGAGCCTGGCTCACCGTGGACCTGAGGGATTTAAAATTTGAAAATAAATTCCAGAAAAGGTTTAAAACTTGTAAAATTCATATCTGGCGCATTTGAACTCTAAAAATTGCCATTCCAATTTCAGAAAATCCATAATAATATTCTCCACATGTTTATGCAATAAAAACAGTAGGGTTACTTTCACTATTTCATGTTTAATTAAATGAACATTTAAATACCCTAGGGTTAAAAATGTAAGTTTAATTATTTAAATTCCAGTGAAGTTTATATTCATTTATTTTCTGTTGATAGGAACAAAACACTAAGTTTTCTATGAAGCTTTCATTTTAAATTTATTAGAGAACTTAAAAATGAGGATAACCCCTTTTAAAACCCCTTTCTAAAAGGACTACTTTTTAAATTCCTTTAAAATTCATTTTTGAGATAAACCACAGAATCTTAACAATGGAAATTATTTTATTTTTAATCAAACCAACTGTAACTTATGTGCTTATAATGTATTGTTATATTATTTGATTGAATGTGTTCTTCTTGTTTTACTTTATTATATTAAAAAGACTACGACGTCGCCGAGGAGCCGGAATACTTCCCGGAAGTCCCTCCTTCGCCTTTCGCTGAACAAGGCAAGTCACCAAACCAATCTTTTGAGCATATTGAACCCATGTTTGATTAAACTATCGCTAAAACACATAGGTTATATGTGCATTAGTCAAATGAACCCTTACATTATATTTATTTAGGATCCCCCGACCTTGATGTGCAACCCAAGCCATGCTATCTCGCCTAACCTCCTTGTCACCATATGATCAATGATATTAGCTAGTGTCCAATGTATTGACACGATCGCTATAGGATAAAAATGAGTCGTAGCAACATGGTTCTTTTATATGATCCCCGTTACTTCTTATCCTTGGAAATTCTGTTGGTGATGAGTTATGGTTGTGAGTGTATGCATGGTGGGTTCCGGGTGCAAGCTAGGGCATTGGTCGGTAGCACCCGGGGCACTATAAGGACCGGTCTGAGGGATCCGTTGCAATACACTTACGTACTAACCACAAGTCTAGTGGGTAAGTCCTAACTAAGGTATGGGTTGTTCCAAAATGAGGCCACCATTTGAAGATGGGTCAAGTTGCACCTGCGGGTGACTTGTACCAATGTGGCGCAAAAGGTGGTGCGACGTTAGCCGGGATGCGGCCCGGCGCGCCGGCGAAACCTAGAGCGGGTGGTTATCGCTTGGAACATCTCATATTGAGGTTTTGGCACGAGTTCCCGTGAAATGGGTCATCTCGTTTGGGATGAGTGCGTGCCTTGTGGGTACAGTAGTACATCTCTGATCAGAGTCTTAAATCTTTTCGAAAAGCCGAGCCCACGGTCAAGGGCGGGTTGCGTGACATCCCCCAGTTAGTTTACTTTGAATATGTATGTGCATGATGGATTGACATGTAAGGACCGTTGAGCGAGGTGGGGCTGACTGTACCCCTCGAGTTAGTTGATGTTGATGATGTTCATGTTTACTTTCCGCATGATTAAAACATGATTACACTAAATGCGATAACTGCAACTGTACTTTTCCGCAATGTTAGCCATTACCCCTCCTTGTTTATTATCCTGTATTATTACTTGCATTTGCGGTGGCTTGTTGAGTACTTTTTGTACTCATACCCGTTGGACCCCACAGAGGATGCTTACTACGAAGACGGTCTGGAGTAGCGACCCAGTCGAGAAGAAAAATCCTGGAGAAGATGTTCGTCATGCCGCTATCTAATTATTTTTACTTATTGTTTTTATTAAAACTGTGATGTAATAAATATGGTCTGCGTACCATGGATACTGTCGTATGTACGATTGTCGCATGATGAACCTTTTGTATTATTGTTTTTCTTATGAAATTCAATAATGTCTCGGTTTGTTAAATCGGGGCGCTACAGTAACGAGTCTTTGTCGTCACTTTATCTACCGATAGAGCCTTTATAAACACTTAATGTACTAATAGAGCCTTTATCGACACTTCATCTGCAAATGAATTACCGACATAGGCCATGTGGCCATGACAAAGCCTCTATCAGATAGAGCCTTTTCCTCTATCGGTATTAGAAATGTCGATAGAGGACAATTTTTTGAGATCACGTGCATGAAATGTAATTTCAAATAAAATATATTCCTCTCCTCACAATATTAATTCTTAAAGAATACTATTATGTTTGAAATGCCAAAAGAAATGTTTAGTCTTATTTAGTACTGTTGATGTTTTATTTGAAAAATCTTAGATTGGGGTAACCTTTGGGGAATATTTATATAGATGTAAATAGTAGTTAACAAGATTAAAGAACAAGTAAGGCACACAATGAGACAATGGTTTTTATATGTTCATGCTCTCATTGTGAGGTACATTATATGAGAATGTTATATGTCTAGTCTTATTATAATAGTATTTATAGATCTAGACTAGTTGATTGAACATAGCTAAATGATTTCAAGTAACCTCTAAGATTTCTTTTGATGTCTTTACCTTTTATGGGATGCTCTTCTCTTCTGAAATTATTAGAGAGAAATCTTCTAAGGAAATCTATATCCTCCTCTTATATCCCGGAGGTATAATCTTGTATGACAGTAAAAGTAAGTAGAAAAACATTCTATAGTATAATTAATTTAAAATTAAGATTAAAACACATAACTCTAGCTACTATATAAGATGTTAACGCAATACTTTGAACTGGAATCTAACTTTGTAATTTTTATAGTAGTTAAATATTTAAAATCAAAATTCACAAATATTCGTAAATAATATACACGATGCGGTGAACATGCACCTCATAAGTCCATAAATTTGTAAGAGCATCTTCATTATGATTGGTATTTAAGACAATAGTAAGCTTTTCTATTCAAGTTGGTTTCCTATTTTACTATACACTCTAATATACTTCATAAATATGGTTTCTGATTTATTCGTATTTAAATTCATTTTCATTTTATCACTATACTTTAACTACCAATTGCTATATTTTTGGATTAGACTAGCTATAAAATAAAATAGAAAAAAGATGAGAAGTATTGATAACTTGCTAGAAGAAGCAAGTCTTGAGAAGAGGACGAGAAGTTGTCTAAAATAATAAGCTAAATAGTAAAAATAATAGAGTTATTTTTAATCATTTTTGCTGTTTCGGATAACAGGCAATCACTGTTATAAGTTGCATGTGCGATTGTATTTGTAGCGAGATGCAAATGTCAATGCTGGCAATCTCCAGCACGGGCCATTCGTCGAGCAAATCAAGACGAAGACCTGGTTTATCGTTTACTAGGCAGCAAGGTGCCCTTCGGACACCCTATCAATTTGTGCACTGTTTGATTATTCAATGAGTGAATTGTTCAATTAACAAATTTACAGCTAGAAACTGAGAATATACTGTCAGGATAAATATATAGATCTAAAAGAAATATCAGAAAAGAATAAACGCTGACCATTTGAAAACCAAATAATGTTAAAACTGATACAATTTATTACTTCATTACGAGACGTTCAAAGATGTAATACAGAACAACAAATTTGCAAGTAATACTCTTAGGGTCCCTTTGGTTTGACTTTTAAGAGTAACTTTTGCTTCCTGGAAGTCAAAAGCCAACCAAAGGGTATATTTCAAGCCAACAATTTTTAGTAAAACAGTTTTTAGCGTAGTGAAACCGTAGAAGCTCCTTTAGACCTGCTTTCTTGCTTTTGGCTTCTGGTTTTTGATTTTGGAATCTTTTATAATGCTAATATTCATATATTGGCATTTCAAATTTCATACAACCATACAAAATTTCATAAATTTACATTTTAAATTTCATACAACCACACAAAATTTCATAAATTGATATTTTAAATTTCATGAAACCATACAGAATTTCATAAATTGACATTTCAAATTTCATACAACCATAAAAAATTTCATAAATTGACTTTTTACACAGCTCAAAGAAGCTTCTCCACAATCGGTTCAGCCAAATAACTTTCAGCTTTCTCACAGCTGACATCCTACAGTAGCTTTTCCATAGTCCACAACCCACAACAGCTTTTTTTCACAGCCACAGCTCAACCAAACACACTCTTAAGATGAATCCTAGTGTTGCGATATGTACACCTATAGTATGATATGCACATGTAAACATAATTATCTAAATTTAATAGAATGTGACACTACATATCTACCTAAAAAAGCTTTAATTCAGCACAAGGTAACTGAAATCATGCTATTGTACATTTGTATATGACTGCAGCAAGTGTTGTCACATGCATAGTATGTGTCTTCCCACTGCTTGTAGCACCATATGCAAATATTGTACACATAGTGATAAAGAAAAAGAAATACATTCCAACATCAGTTTTTACTTGAAACAAAACAATAATAATCCACTATTGCATCATATCAACATGGTGTGAAACAAAAAAATAAATTCCGAACCTGACTGTATAGATATATATCACACACTATAATGCTTAAAAGATATCTCATACTCATAGTAACATGACTCTCTATAAATAGAAATTCTCTCCTTTTCTGACAAGTTAACTTGAAAAGGGAAAATGTTGTCATGAGCCCACGAGTCTATATAAGATAGCAAAGATCAACTACCATTTATTCCCTCCATGGCACCACTGATAATGTGTTGAGCAACAACATCAAACACATGACGGGTTGTAGTAGTTGTTGCAAAAACCCGATCTGTACAACATACAATATTAGTCTCTAAAACAATTAAACATGACAGGGAATAAACTCACATACTAATAGTCTTGCAGTATCACTATATCAGTTCCATTTTGGTTTGGCCTTTTGTTTCTATTGCACTGCTAAGAAGTGTTGTAGTCCCTAGTTGCAATACAGATTTCAGAAGCATTTTTGGAACACTAATTTGAGTTCTAGAAATCAAACAGCTGGCATGATGCAATATCACTATATCAGTTCCATTTTGGTTTGGCTTTTTCTTTTTGTTGCACTGCTAAGAACTGTTGTAGGTCCTAGTCGCAATACAGATTTCAGAAGCATTTTCAGAACACAAATTTAAGCTCTAGAAATCAAATAGCTGCCATGATATAATTTCAGGCGTCCAAGGTAACAAAACAAACCTAATGATTTCATTTTTTCACATGAACAATGAATTTTTTCAGATCTTAGTATTCAAACTAAAAGAAGTTTGACTGTACATTTTATAAAAAGTCATGTAGCCCAAAAGCTCAACAGATTATCTTGTGAAGCCAAGAGATGTGTTAGACTATTAGCCTTTAGTGTGGCTTATCTAAATATAATGTGGTGGTTCAGTTGCTAAACAAATTAAGAATATATGAAATACTGCATACACAAACAAACTTGTAAAAATAGGGAAAATTTGTCAACGACATTACAAAGATGTGCAAGTAGGTATGGACATGGGGTCATGGGGATAACTTGCCAGGAACAGGGAGTGATATTTTCAAACCTGGATGATCTTTCTTCTGTTACAAAGATATTTACATAAAAACAATACAGACAGGATACACAAGGCACATGCAGGTAAAGCTCAATTTCCTTGGCATGCTGAAATAAGAGACCATCTGGGTAGCCCCTCTACCTAAGGACTACATTTCCTCTCTCTTCATCTTTTTAAGTTTTGGGCCTTCTGAAAATTATTTTGAACTAATAAGCCTTTATGTGTTAATTCCAGAACATAATTAAGGCATTTAAAGTGTTGGTCCATGTAATTTATGTGCTCACTTAAGTAAGGGCGTCCAGAAAATTGGTGGCCCCATTTATTTCAAGATGGGCACAAGAACAATTCTAGTTAGTGTTTAGCATCGAGATGTGAAATATTGGATATACAATAGGTACACATGAACAATAACTGTGCTCAATTAATTAAGGAAGGCATTCATAAATTGCTCATAGTTCAAGTATGCAGAACAACCGGCAAGGGAATGACTTGCATCTTACATTAGCTAATAACTCATATGTCCACATACTATTTATGGTAAATTGGTAACAAAAGAGAATATTCTAAAAATATACCAATTAAAATAGCTTTCATGGCTCAGGTTACATTACAATGCAATGGAAAGTTTCTAATATTGACATGATAGTCAGTGAAAAGTCTGATCAGCAAAACCCAAAAGATGACACAGTACTGATCTGGCAGCAGATCATCTTAGTTTTTTCTTCTTTTTCCAGGTTACTCCAAAACAAATGAATTGACCAACAATTCCAGCCTATGAGAAACAATAACATATGTGCTATTGATCGTTCTAAAATGCTAACTGTTAAGGCAACACAAAATCTGACTCAGCTTGGTGAAATACTGAAACATAGACTTCTCAAAAAGGGTAGCCTTCTCATTGTCATACATATGGAAAAAAATTAAAGTATGCAGCAAAAACTAAATTCAGTCCTTAGGGGGAGTAAGCATTAAAAGGGAACTAACATAAATAATTATGGTATGGATGGATAAATTATGCAACATCCTTACATAAGGGAGATGCAAGACTTATTACTTACAAGGAAAGCATTCTTTCCAACCAGATGATAAAGCAAAACTCCCGCTGCAACACTTACATTCAAGCTCTCCACTGCAAGGAATGGTTTCATATCGTGATTGCTTGAATAGTTATCACCTTCTTCCCCAGCATCTGTGTCTGTATCTGCTCCTCTAACAGGTCCATCAACACTACCTAGAATACTGACCAAATGTGTGCAAGATCACTCAACCAGAGGCCTCAAACCTGTGCCTTCACTACCCAACACAAGGATCGTTGGCTCTCCTGGCGCATCCTGAGAGAGAGGTATAGCTTTTGAAGCAACAGTCAACAATGTAGGGGTACCTGTTATATTGATACTCCTTGTTTATGGGTAGAAGGTAGGCTCAACAGTCAACCGTGCTCAGATAGAGGTGCACTTGCGCGCTTCTGTTTTCTGAATTTTCTCTTCTTCGTGTATAAAATCTCAAGAAATGGGGACTCAGGCATAAAAAAACGCTGATAAGGAGCTAGGCCTTCACGCAAATAGCGACAAACAGGAGGGTTTTTTCGCAAAAAATCCAGCCCCGCCCGCTAGCCAAAAGCCTGAAGGATTAACGAATTACAAAAAACATAGGGGTTTTTCTGCAAAACAATGACGTGGAGTATTATGGGGGCAGCAAAGGGCAGCTCCTTTTAATGATAGTAACGAGCAAATAAGATCATTAAAGCATAAAATAATAAAAAAGTAAAAATAATTATGAAACATTTGGAGGTAGAATAGGACTTTGGTTTATCCTATTCTTTGTAGAAAGAGACAGTTCATTCTAATAGAGCACTGATTTCAAATCTTAAGAAAATATATAGAAATATTGGATGCATGATGTTTGCATATAAGACAATACACTTTTTTCAGATACAGACAACACATGCAGAAACTATACACGCCATACTACAAATCAAATTAATGTGATATATATATATATATACATACATATACATACATACATACACACATACACAGACACACACAACACACACACACATATCCATATATATACATATATGCACTCTCTTCTCTGCAGCTACCAACTGATACGATGGAGCAACATGTATTGTTTTGAGTATGATATATACACATCTCTTCTTTGTTAATTAATTAGTAGAGTACTTGAAACAATTGAAACAATATATATACATGCATTGGCATGTAGATCACCAGAATTTTGATCCATCGATGCATTAATTACCACTCCGAACAAGCAAATTAAGCTTGATTTTGTATAATTAATTTTGTGCACATATAGCCGCAGGCAGGTGGTTAATTATAATTTTTTGATGATTGCATGAATTAATCCATGGTAATCAAGATGCTCAAGGGTGAGTGCACCGTGGATGATAAGAACATGAGGCCAGGCCTGATCACAGATATCATGGACCTGAAACTCAGAACAGCTGAGCCAATTCAGTTGATTGTCTCTCCACCCAATTCAGGCCAGGCGTCTACACTTGCATTAGCTGGTAGCACTGTGGTAGAAGAGAGCGCCCTAATGGAAGGAAAATTTGACATCTGATGGAAAATATGTTTATGGAATGAAAAAAAAAGATGCCTGAAAACAACTGTTATAAATTGAAAGGAAGATGATCCATTTGTGTGAGTGTGTGTTGTTTTGCCAGATAGATATACTGTTAGGTTTTGTTTGGGAACACAGTTTTTAGAAATTACAGTATTTTAAAAACTACACTATATTATGTTCATGATACCACAGTTTATAATACTACAGTTTTGGAAAAAAGTGTTTCATACCAAAGTTTTCAGTAGTGTAGATTGAGTACAATATTTATAATACTATAGTTACTTTACATAGATTTCAGATGAAGTTGTCAAACACCTTTTAATATATAATAATGTAGTATTACTCAATACTACAATATTGCTTCCAAAATTACAAAAAACTTTGTTCCAAATAGGGCCTTAGAATGTTAGTTGTATACATATATAGCATGAGTTTGATGATTACCAGCAATAGGAAGTCCTTGAGGTTTATAAATTTTAGTTGCAAATTCAGAGGTTGCTCAGTAAGGCTCAGACAGGCATGTCATATGTGGTTACATGGGCTAATCTACTGTTATTTTATTTATATATATTTATACACACACATATCAATAACATCATGCTCCTGAGAGTATATCAAATACCAAGTTCCAGGAATCAATATTCAGTAATAACCCACTGCTCAGGTACGTCAGTATTTTTCAGATTCGTTCAATACCCTAAGGCAAAGTTATTCACAGTTTGAAAAATACAAAAACAACTTGACGCTTTTTGCTGATATTACAAAAACAGTAACTGAATCAGTTCTTCGTTCTGTTGCAAGAAAAAGAACTGTAATTCATAAGTGTGGCAAGACAATAAATGCTAGCAAGTTACAGATACAAAGAACAACCCATTCATATAAAGAATCAACAGCTCATTCATATACATCATCAAACCCTTTGCTATTAGAAAGTGATTCTACTAAAATGATCAGAACTGACACCTTTGAATAATCTTTAGACAATGGGATGATCTATTAGCGCGGTCTTGCCGCACGGTTCATTTCCATCAATTGTGTAAGAAATACATCACTCCATCTGTCAACTCCCTCCTGAGGTTGTGCATAGAGTAGGCGCTTCATAGAGTCTATGCAAATACTCACGGTGCTAAATTCATACACTGGCATACCATTGTAAAATTTACCAACTCTAGACATAAACAGCAAGCCTTATTCCGAGGCATACGCCTGGATAGACTCCTTGAAGCTTAAATCAGAGATGGTCGCTCCTGGCACTGCACGATAAGATGTGTATTGTGATGCTTGCTGTGCTGCACCAAATTGTCTCTTCTCTATTGCTCTCAAGTAGCCCACATCTTCCCTAGCCCTACGCTGCACCACCTCCAGTCCTTCAGCAGCTTGGTTCATCATGTCAAGGCCAGCCGTTAGAAGCATCCATATACGCTCATTGGTGAGCAACTCTGGTGGAAAAAGACCCTTCCATCCTTGTACCAGTTCATGATCTCATTGAAATAAGGATTTGGTGAACATAACCAATGTTACAAGACCTGCTGCCGCTTACTGAAGAAATCGACTTCCAACATATGGACCATATGGTGTACTGGTATTGCGGAAGCCCAAATCATTACACAGTTGAACTAATCGAGCCTCTGGTTTGCTGGGTTGATCTGAAACTATCGCAAATGGTAGTGAGTCATAGAAGGTCATCACGGAACTGCTAATGGCGACAGATTCCCACTAAGAATGCCAGAAAAATGCAACTTTTGTTGCCCAAATCTCACACTAAACCAACTCTCGCTGCAAGCGCATGAAATGAGGAAATCATGATGCCAACCCGAGTCACAGATCGAGTCGAATGCGCGAGCGCGCAAGGGGGATTTCTCACAGCTTCTTGGCCTGCTCGAGCGACATGGTGTGGCCGAAGTGGAAGAACGCAGTGGAAGTGATATTGCAGCAGCCAGCACTTACCATCGCCGCCCAAAGCATACGCTGAACATTGGAAGAACAACACCCCGCACTACAGGGCGAGGACCGAGAGGACGGGGGAGCCCTGGGGCAATGCCTCATATCCGAATGCAACAGACTGGCTACGAACCACTCACCCGAGCACACGCGCACGCCCTCTCTTTCAGAGATGGAAGCGAGCGCATCCACACGAGAATGGTTGCAGATTCACGGAGTATTGGCACGGTGCGTCGGCCGCTGCTTCGCCCTCGGCACCAAGCCCACATGGGGATGGAGGCGGCGCCTGTGAGCGGGGTTGTGAGAGGCGCAACGGCCTGGCGCGAGGCGGAGATCCTAGGAAAAGGAGGGATGGCTAGGGGACGGTGAGGCACTGGTGGCGGCGGCCATGCAGGCGGTAGAGGCGACGACGAACGGCTAGGCAGGGGAGGCGACGGTGGGCTAGGGCTGCAGGCCAAGTCGGGGGAGGCGCCGAGCGGGATAGGGACGGGCGAATGGAAGACCGGGCACGCGGGGGCTGCGGGCTCCCCGCTGGCCTAGAAGCTTTTCAAAAAACACCCTATATTTACTGTTTTCAGAGCGCAGTTCTATTTTTCGAATTTTCTCTTCTTCGACTATAAAATCTCAGAAAACGGGAACGTGGATGCAAAAAGCGCAAGATAGTGGAGAGATTGCACTGGGCTTTCCCGCAATTACCGATACAAATGAGGTTCTTTTTGCAAAAAAGTCAGCACTGTCTGGGGCGACGTGGCGGCACGAGGAGACGCCACGCCAGCAAAAACGCAGGAGGATTAGCCAATTACTGAAAAGCAAAGGGGGTTTTCTGCAAAGCAGTGATGTGGCTCAAGGAGGGGAGAGCAAACTCAAGCTGCTTTTAATGATTTTAATGCGACCCATCTCATGTCAATCGTCAAAAGGCCGCGAAAAAGGTCTGGCAGCTAAAACGGACAGTGTATCACCCCTGATTTTTTTATTTATACATTTATTTTTCTTAATTTATAGAACTAACTCTCAATTCAAAAATTTACAAAATATTATCTCAAATACCCTAAATCCTAAACCTCAAGCGATTTTCCTGGAGGGCCTTTCTAAAAAAGAACTATGAGAATATTTTTCTAGAAGAGACTAAATAAAAAATCCACTAGTTATTTTCCAATTGAGGTTAGTTCTTTGATTCTTTTAAATGAACTAGTAGTGGGCCCGTGCTACGCAACGGTAAATGACAAAAAACAAATATTTGTTAGACAGTTAAATAGTAATAGACCCGTGCTACGTAACGGTAAATAACAAAAAATAATTGTCTAATAGACAGTTAAATAGTAATGGGTTCGTGCTGCGCAACGGTAAATGTCAGTTTGAAATCTCAATTTTAGATTTTTTATGATTTCATAGTTTCAGAAGTAGTAATTAATAAATATCAAGTTATATTTAGTTGGAGTATAATAGAACTGATGATCTTTAGACATAGACCATAAATAAAGGTAAATAATTAGCATATGTATAGATTTGGAGCTAGCTATGTTGTAGCACGAGCCCATAAATAAAGCTAAATAATTAGCATAAGCAAGAAACTGCTACAGAATTGTTTGGTCCAATTCAAGAAAGCGATTGATTAGAACAACTCTGATCCCGTTTTGGAGCGTGATCACAACCTAGATGATTTGGACTCCCTGAAGTAGATTGGGAGCTCCAATTCTTGACAATGCAAGGGTTGTTCATAGAGGATAAAGAGTGACATGCATATATATTTCTTTTCTGACGTAGCTATACATGAACAAGAGCAGCATAGCATCACAGTGAATGCCGTTGCACTGCTCGTCTGATGTACTCCTAGCATCTCTGCGCAAAATCAATCTGAAAATATGGGGGATTGGAAGACCTCCTCAGCCTGGCCTGCCCTAGTCCTTTCTCTAAATCTAGGTACTTTATCATGCAGCTGAAAAGCAGCCACAAATCCAAACCCAGCTCACAACTTGCTTAGTTGCATGTTCCTTTTGTTGTGTCCTTTTACATGGGATCACTTATGGAACAAACATAATCCAAAATCTAAGTTGGTTTCTGACACCTCCCCAATTACTAAACCAGAGTTGCATGTAGTGAAGTTCAGCATGAGCACAATGCACAACCAAAAAGTTCATCATTCTTCTGACTTCTTTCGAGATAGGAAAAAAGAAATTGAGCTCAATGAGATCCGTGGACAGGCAGAAGTATCTTAAAGATATATATCAGCTAAAAATATAATGAGAATTGTATATCAGTGTTATCGATGCATTTGTTGGGCGCAAATATGCGCGTCGTAAAACAGCCCAGCAGGAGGCTGGCGCACAGCAAAGGGCTGGCGCACAGCAAGGGGAAGGCGCCTAAGGGCGTGGGTCCAAATAAGTGGCAGCGTTTGAATAAATTAGTTACATGGTTTGAATAAGAGCAGAATTGGTTATCCCTTAATGTTAGGAGTTTGTTTCCTGGTTTGTAGCCTGATCTATAAAGGCCTAGGAGTATCTTTTGGGATGTTTATCCAAGAATTAAGTCTTTCCCTAAGGGGGCGAGATTACCTGGAGTTCGGCAGGGCTCCTTGCCGGCGCCGGAGCTCCGGTGATCTCCCTCCCACCACGGTTCCACTTTCTGTCTTGCCTGAGTTCCATCTTTTCTGTTTCCTGCATTCATCAGATTGGTTGTGAGGGTTAGTCGGTATCAATTTGGTATCAGATTCAACTGGAACATCGACAACATGTCCGGTTCCATACAAGATCCTGGGACCATGACCGCTGACGAGAAGCTCGACTTCCTCATGGGGGCAGTGACGCGGCTGATGGGACAAATGACAACGATGAACGACCGCCTAGATGCCCATGACAGAAGATTGGCCCTGGTTGAACGGGTTCCCGGCGATCTGAAAGAGACCGGCCCTGCTGGCCAAGACACCAACAGCGAGGTCCTATCCATCCAAGGGGGTCGTGTTGGTGGGGCAGGAGGACAGGAGGGGGTGCGGGCGACAGGAGGAAGACCAGGAGATGACCTCCTGTATGCTGGCCGCTGGGAACAAGGGGGCGCCCGAGGTGGTGGTGGCAGGAACCTACAGGAGGAAGGGGGCATAGGTTGGGGTGGCCGGGGCCGCTCGGATGATGGAGGGTACAGGCGACCGAAGTTAAATTTTCCCACCTTTACGGGGGAATCAGATCCTTTGACATGGGTGAATAAGTGTGAGACATACTTTCGGGGCATGCGGACCATGGCAGAGGAGAAGGTGTGGATTGCCTCACTTCACTTGGAAGGGGTGGCAGCAGAATGGTATTATAGTCTGGAGAGGGATAATGGTGTGCCGTCCTGGCCAAGGTTCGTGGATTTTATTCACATGCGCTTTGGACCGCCCTTGCGTCATAATGGGTTGGCAGAACTGAAGGATTTGTATAGATCAGGCACAGTGGAAGAGTATGAACGCCAATTCTCATTACTTCTTTGCCACTGTGATGATTTATCACCGCAACAACAGGTCAACTTGTTCACATCAGGACTGGGTGAACCACTGCGTACGGACGTAGAACTGCAGGCCCCAACACATCTGCAGACTGCTATGATGAGAAACCAAGGGTTGGTTTCGGTGTTTTGTGATGAGTGATTGACAGGATTTTACCCTCTGTTCGAAGGGTACCTCCGAAGGGGCTTCGGAGGTGGGACCTCCGAAGGGTGTTCGGAGGTGGTTTCACCGAAGGGTGTTCGGTGTTGCTTGCTGCAGTTGTGCAGCGGAGTGTGCTCGTCGGAGGGGTCCGACAGTACGCGATGACTGGGTTCGTACCGAAGGCTTCGGTACTTTGGGCGGTACACCGGAGTGTGTGCTGGAGGTTGATAACCCGGAGAGGTCTCCGGAGTACTGGATACACTTGTCTGCTTTTCTGTGGTGCGCAGGGACTTCGGAGGCGACGGACAAGGTTCGAACCGGGTGAACCTGGGTCAAGCGGGAGGCTTGATGCCAGGAGAGCGGGGAGCTCCGTCACGGTGGCTGCGAAGGTGGTCCGGGTCGGTCCTCGGGTCGAGACGTGCCAGGTGAAGGCAGAGAGTGCGGAGCGTGGCTCCGGCTGAAGGTACTCCGAGACAAAGTCCTCGGAAGTGAGGCACTTCGAAGGTACTCCGAATGGAGTGACTTCGGAGTTGGTGGATCAAGTCCTCTGCGGAGGCAAGGAGTTCGAAGTGTGCTCCGGAGGGAGACACTCGAAGGTGGCCCGACGAAGGTCTCAGAAGTCGAGGTGCATCGAAGGCATGGTCCGAGTGAGGCTCGTCGAGGAGTGTGCTCGGGGAGAGACACTGCGACGAAGTGCTCATGGAATGCTTCATGCGGAGGCCTTGGACGAAGGAGGGACTTCGAAGGGTGGTACTCCGAAGGTGGGGCTTCGGAGTGAGGATGACTTGTGGTACTTCGGCCTGCATGGCTTCGGTACACGGACGAACGGAGTTCGAGCTGGGAGTAGCTGCGAAGCCTTGGTGGTCCACTCCGGAGGTGTTGGTGCGAAGGCCCAAGGAGCTTTGACGGCTTCGGCTCAAAACCGTCACTGTATCGAAGGTCATCTTCGGCGAAGCGAAGGCCACCAGGCTCAAGGCTTCTCGCCGAAGCTACCGCACCCTCCGGTGCGAAGGGAGGTTCCAGAAGTCAACACTGTAAAGGCTGACACTGTCTGTTCTGAAAAAGGCTGACACTGTCCCCTCTGCAGCTGACAGAGAAGCCTCCAGAATAAAGGTGGACTACCTTTTGTACCCCTTAGTTCTGTAGAGACAAAATGAATGTAAACCCTAGGGGTAATGTAGTCACTTCCTTAGGATGAAGCCGTGGGCTATAAATATGGGGGCTCGGTAGGTAACATTTAACACTTTGAGCATTTACTGTTGAGCTCCTGTAGCCACACACTTCGATTTTAATACATCCAGAGAGTTCATTTTCTGTGTTCCTTGTTCAAGCGGCGAAGCCCTGTTTTCCTGTGCTTTTGCTTGAGCTCGCTTTGCATACCTCGCCTGTAGTTGTGCACTGAAGCCTGTTGAGGCGAAGGTTGTTTTTCGTGCGAGGTGTGTGTTTAGTCAGTGTGTTTTCGCTCTGTGTAAAAGGAGGCGTGACCTCGCTGCTTACTAGCGAAGCACTGATTGCTGCCCGTTTTGCTTCTTGTGTCGAAGCCCCTAGTGTAGTCTGTTTGTGTGCGTGTAGACCTTCGTGTACGAAGCTCAGCACCAGTTGCTGCTGCCAAGTACTTGGTCGAAGTCCTCAGAGGGCTGTCCACTCTTGCGAAGGGTGAAGTGCGAAGCCTGCTCGAAGCACCCTGTGTGCGGAGCCTGCACTGACTAAGCAGAGTAGATTTCCGAGGGTTGTAAGTGGAGCGAAGTCTTCTTAGCTTCGAACTTTTTCTCATCCGAAGCCTGTGTTCGAAGGTGTCGAAGTACCTCCGAACCAGACCTTCGAAGGTAGTGTTCGAAGCCTGTTCCGCAGAAGACAGAACTGAAACCGAAGGCTAGTTTTTAGCCCGAAATTTTAAAAGCTCCCATTCACCCCCCCTCTGGTCGCCGTTTCCGGTCCAACAATTGGTATCAGAGCTTGGTTAAGATCACCAGTTGACCTTAACCGGTTTTGTGATCTGTTGGCGACATGGATAGAGGCAGTAAAATTCCTCTGTTCGATGGGACAGATTTTGCATACTGGAAGGTGCGCATGGAGGCTTACTTGTTAAGCCAAGGAAATGCAATTTGGGAGATTGTGGACTCACAATACTCCATCCCTGATACCCGCACCACTCAAACTGAAAAAGATCAGTATATTGCCAACTCGAAGGCAAGGAACATACTGTTCATTGGTTTGAGTCGGAGTGAGTTTGATAGGGTGCAGCATCTTAGGACTGCTAGGGAGATTTGGACAACGCTCACTATTTTTCATGAGGGCTCTACACAGATTAAGGCCAGGCGCCAAAGCACCTACAATCAACAGTATCAGCTGTTTGTACAGGCACCTGGTGAATCTATAGATGCCATGTTTTCTCGCTTTGACGCGATAGTGAGTAACTTGCGATCCAACGGGACGCTTGCTTACAGTGATCATGATAGGGCTATCAAGCTTCTCTATGCTCTTGACCGTAGCATATGGGAAGTAAAGATATCCAGCATTGAGGAGTCCACAGGTTATGATACTTTGACCTGTGATGAGCTCTTTAGCAAGCTGAAGTCCACAGAGATTGCTAAGGCATCTCTTGCTATGCACAGAAGCTCTTTGCCACAGCCATTGGCATTGGTTTCTAGCACAAGCCGTGGCACCACTGCAGAACCAAGCACATCTGGTACTTGTGTTTTTGCAGATGGTTTTGCTTTATCCTCCCTGGTCTCCGTCACAAAGGAGCAGGTGGACACTCTAGCTGATGATGAGCTTGCTCTCATTGCCCGGAGGTTCACCCGCTTTCATCACGAGAGACGGGATCAGAGGAGAAGTGGTTTTAGTGGTTGCTATGAATGTGGCGACACCTCTCATATTAAGGCCAATTGCCCCAAGATCAAGAAGAGAGATGAGAGTGACCGCTCCAAATACCACAAAAAGGAGAGGAAGCCCTTTGTGAAGGGCAAGCACGGCAAGATGGCTAAGAAAGTAGCCAAGGCCGCTTCCAGAGCCTTTGTTGCTGCTCTCAGCGACATCGACACCTCCTCAACTGAGGAGTCGAGCTCTGAGGAGGAGGAGTCCCCAAGGAAGGAGGACAAGAAGGACAAGAAGGGACGTGACTTCACCGGCCTTTGCTTCATGGCCAACAGCGATCATAGCGGCGATGAGCTTGACTCATCTGAGGTAAACCTATCATCTGACCAGCTTCTAATTAAATTAGATGAGCTGAATGAAGTAGTGCTTGGTCAGGATAGATTACTTGTGCAAGCCGCTAGAGAAAGAAAAGACCTTAGACTTAGGCTAGAAAATATTTCTACTGAATATGCCATGCTTAAGTCTAAATTTGATGATGCTGAATGTGAATCATGTTCTGTTGTCATGAGTGAGCTTGCTCAGTTGCGCTCTGTTCATGCTCAAACTCTATCTGAGCTTGAGACTGCACAGAAGCAGCTTTTGGAGGTGGATTCTAGACCTCATGATGTTAGTGATTGCATGAACTGCTCTTTATTACGCGATAGCATTAATTTACGTGATAAGCATGTTCATGATTTGGAGGCTAGATTGGAGAGGGCCGGTAGTTCTAAGGATGTGCAACCTGTTTGTGACACTTGCATTACCCTTAAGGACCAGCTAGGCACTGTTAGAGAGCGAGCTGAAAACCTCATGTCAGAAAATGAATACCTTCTTTCTGTGGTGAATAAATGCACTGAAGGGAAGGGTAGGATGGATTTGCTCTTGGCCAAGACCAAGTTGTGTGCTGACAGAGCAGGGGTAGCTCTAGGTTTGGGTTTTGAGAGGATAGCTTCAGACAGTAAGACCAAAACTGTTTTTACCTCTCCCACCACCCTAGAGAAAGAGAGAGCTCTGTTGGACACCCCTCCAGCCAAAAAGCCTACCCATCCACCAAAGAAAACCACACCTCCTGCCAAGAAAAATCCTCCCAAGAAAACCACTCAAAAGAAACCCAAGGAGCCTGTGAGAGTTGCTCCTGTGACCCATGAGAATGCCCCCAGGAGAGTGTTTCATTGTTCTTATTGTCAGCGGGCGGGTCATTTGATTGGTTTCTGTTTCCGTCGCATCAAGGATGAGCGACGTGCGCAGGCGATGAGCTATCAGGACATGCATTACCCATCTTTAGGTATGCATGAGTCTGAGTTTTACTCTCGTCCTGTGTTTGAGGCTCCTCGTGCTTCTCGGAGAGGTTTTGCTCCTCGAGGTGTTCACCATGTTCCATATGGTGGTAGACCTCGGGCGAGTAGCTTTGTACCTCGTCAGAGTAGGAGACCTCGTCATGCTTTGCGTTCTTTGCATGTAGGTAGACCTCGCACTTTGCATCATTCTGATTTTTATGTGCGTAGACCGTCTATTTTTACTGCGCCTACTACTCGTGTCACTCAGTGTTGGATGCCTCGTCATTATTTTACTCACCCCAGCACTGAGCGATCGAGACGTTCTTATCTTGTGTAGGCGACAGGTCGAGGCTTGGAGGGCACGTGGATCATGGACTCTGGTTGTTCGCGCCACATGACCGGAGATGCAGCTTGGTTCTCCAGCCTCACCACAACCAAGCAAAGGGAACATATCACCTTCGGAAACAATCGAAGGAGCAGAGTGAAAGGTAAAGGTGTGGTAAGAATTAATTCGAACTTCACTCTCAAAGATGTTGCTTTGGTTGAGAACCTGGGATACAATTTGCTGTCTGTATCTCAGTTGCTTGATGAGGGCTTCGAAGTGCGATTTCATCGCGATACTTCGCAAGTGCTCAATTCTGATGGCGTTGTGGTGTGTAAGATCTTTAGGGTTGGGAGAGTTTTTGGAGCTGATTTTTCAGAGTCATCTGGTTCTTCTCATTGTCTTGTTGCACATTCGACTTCTGAGCTTTGGAAGTGGCATAGGAGACTAGGGCATATGAGCTTTGAGTTGCTCGCTCGTCTGAGCGCCCTAGGCCTGATCCGAGGATTGCCCAAGCTCAAGTTTGAGAAGAATTTAGTTTGCGCTCCTTGTCGACATGGAAAAATGATTGTTGCTTCGCATTCGCCAGTCAACACAGTGATGACTGAACAGCCCGGAGAACTTCTCCACATGGACACTGTAGGTCCTTCTCGGGTTAGTTCTTTAGGCGGCAAGTGGTATGTACTTGTTATTGTCGACGATTTCTCTCGCTACTCTTGGGTCTTCTTTCTTGCCAGCAAGGATGAAGTGTTTTCACACTTTCGGAGCTTGGCTTTGAGACTTTTCACTGAACTCCCCGGTGCATTAAAATTCATTCGAAGCGATAATGGCACTGAGTTCAAAAATAGTCTCTTTGTTGACTTTTGCATGGAGCATGGCATAGAACATCAATTCTCTGCTCCGCGGGTTCCTCAACAGAATGGTGTTGTTGAGAGGAAGAACCGCACTTTGGTTGAGATGGCTAGGACGATGCTTGATGAGCATAGGACTCCTAGAAAATTCTGGGCTGAGGCCATGAACACTGCTTGCTACATCTCAAACCGAATTTTCTTGCGCTCAATTTTAAATTTGACATCTTATGAGCTGTGTTTTGGGAGGCAGCCCAAGGTTACTCATCTTCGAGTTTTTGGTTGTCGGTGCTTTATCCTAAAACATGGTAACTTGGATAAATTTGAGTCGCGCTCTTCTGACGGGATCTTTTTGGGTTATACAACTCATGGTCATTCTTATCGTGTTTATAACTTGGAAACTAACACTGTCATCGAGTCATGTGATGTGACTTTTGATGAATCAACCCCCTCTGTTAGTTCTGCTTTTGAACAGGCAAATGAACACGACATGGAACAGACCATATTCGAAGAAGAAGATCCCGGAGAATTCGAGGATGATCCCCTATTACCCTCGACGTCAACCCCCGAAGCTGACCCCGCTTCTACTACTTCGGCACGAGGTCCCGAAGCGACTACCTCAACATCGGTCATCTTGGACCACTCCAACGCACAAGTTGAGGGGGAGACTGCATCCCGCCGAGAGGCTCCACATCATGTTCAAAGGATGCACCCTCCCGAGCAGATCATTGGTGAGCTTGATCAAAGGGTAACTCGTTCTCATGCCCATTTCACTAATGCTGCTTTTGTTGCTTCTTTCGAGCCTTTAGATGTTAGTCATGCACTTTCTGATTCTAGTTGGATCAATGCCATGCATGAGGAACTTGAAAATTTTGAGAGAAACCAAGTCTAGACTTTAGTTGATCCTCCACCTAATGTTCATTTCATTGGAACAAAATGGATTTTCAAAAATAAACAAGGGGAGGATGGGACTATAGTTAGAAACAAGGCTAGACTTGTAGCTCAGGGCTTTTCTCAACTAGAAGGGATTGATTTTACTGAAACTTTTGCACCTGTTGCTCGCCTTGAGGCCATTAGGATTTTGCTTGCCTTTGCGACATCACGGGGATTCAAACTCTATCAAATGGATGTCAAAAGTGCTTTTCTTAATGGCTTCATAGGTGAAGATGTTTATGTAAAACAACCCCCTGGTTTTGAAAACCCCAAGTACCCACATAAAGTCCTTAAACTTCATAAGGCTCTTTATGGACTCAAGCAGGCCCCTCGGACGTGGTATGATAGACTTAAGTCTTTTCTGCTTGAGCGAGGGTATTTGATGGGCTCTGTTGATAAAACTTTGTTTACTCTCAAGCATGGCAAAGATTTCCTCCTAGTGCAGATTTATGTGGATGATATCATCTTTGGTGGTTCTTCTCATGCTTTGGTTGCCGAGTTTGCAGATACCATGAGCAGGGAATTTGAAATGTCAATGATGGGTGAACTCACCTTCTTCCTTGGTTTGCAAATCAAGCAAAGCAAACAAGGTACTTTTGTCCACCAGACAAAGTACACCAAGGACCTGCTCAAGAAGTTCGACATGTCCGATGCGAAGCCCCTCGCCACTCCAATGGCTACATCTGTAGCATTGGACCCTGACGAAGATGGAGAAGCCGTAGATCAGAAGGAGTTCTGGAGCATGATCGGCTCCCTCCTCTACTTGACTGCCACGAGGCCGGACATACACTTCGCTGTGTGTCTGTGCGCTCGTTTTCAGGCTTCACCACGAGCTTCGCACCGCCAAGCGGTTAAGCGCATCTTAAGGTATCTCAAACACACCCTTGAATTTGGCATATGGTATTCATCGTCTTCATCTTTATGTCTTAGAGGTTATTCAGATGCGGATTTTGCTGGGTGTAGAATTGATAGGAAAAGTACCTCTGGTACTTGTCATTTTCTGGGTACGTCTCTGGTTTGCTGGTCTTCCCGCAAACAGTCTAGTGTTGCTCAATCGACGGCTGAGGCCGAATATGTTGCTGCAGCTAGCTGTTGCTCTCAGATTTTGTGGATGGTTTCCACTTTGCGGGATTTCGGGTTAGATTATAAGAGTGTTCCACTTTTCTGTGATAACACTAGTGCTATTTGTATTGCAAACAACCCGGTTCAGCACTCCAGAACCAAACACATTGATGTACGGTATCATTTTCTCAGAGATCACAATGAGAAGGGTGATATTGAACTTCAATATGTTGATACCCAACACCAGCTTGCCGACATTTTTACAAAACCCCTCGATGCATCTCGATTTGCTTACTTGCGTGGGGAACTTGGTATTTGTCATCCCTACGGCATTTTGTGAGGGGGAGCTGATTTTAATTGTCTTGCATATGCTCATTATGTGTGAAATTGCACTTACATCTTTTGCTATTATATGCCTGCCTTTAATTCAAAGAAATCATGTCAGCTCAGCTCTATGAAATATGTCTGGAACATTGGTTGTGCATGATGTTTTATTTTCTAAAATCAAAACTTGCTCACCGCACAATCGTGTATCTAGCTTGTTTAGGCAGGACTGCTTTTAGCTATCTTTTATCTACTTGACAGCAAGACGCTGTTCCTTGGATGCTAAAATTTGCAACTTGAAAAATTGTGTTCTTTATTCATGGATATTCATCAAAATATTTCATTCATCAGATTCAAAATAAAAAATCCATGATTTGTCTGGTTTAATGAAAAGATCCAGGAGGGTTTGTTTGTCGCACTACTCTATTCTAGACTGCTTACCATTGCACTTTGGTCTGAACTGGGATAGTGTGGTGTATACCAAAATCACCGCCTTAAGCTTCAGATGGCTTTCATGCCTAGGCTTGGCCTGATTGGAAAGTATAAGGTGGACAAACAAATAACCCCTGGCATTAAGAAAAAGAACAACAAAATTAATTGATCATCAAGTTTGATTTCACAGCTCCTTTTGAACAAGACTTGTCTGTCTAGGGTAGAATTTGTTAGCTTTGCGCAGTCCTTGCCTTCACATGTCTAGCTGCTATGATTAAGTGGTGATGCTTTTATCTCAAAATGCCAAAATCACATGCCATCATCTTGTTTCACAGAATGTTAAATTGAGCTGAGCACATGAACTTCGGTATTACTGTTGGCATATTTTTGCATTATATGTCTTTGCAATTCTATTCATTTCGAAGCTTTGCATTTTTGACTGCTCCTTGATGCTTGCATTGCCAAAGGGGGAGAGATTTGCTATGTTCTCTGCCGCAAGAAGGCATAATTTCGAAAAGGGGAGAGATTTTTGACATAAAGGGGGAGAAAAAATTTGCTTAACTCAGGGGGAGTTCTTATCAAGGGGAGATTTGCCAAAGGGGCTTTTACTCTTTTGAGAAAGGGGGAGGAAAATTCTTTTATCAAGTGACATGCTTTGGCTCTTTTCTGAGTTTTTATGGTCACTTGTGTGCTGAAAATTTTCAAATTTTGTTGAACTTGAATTTGGTTGTCAATGCACTCATCAAGGGGGAGATTGAGAAACCAAGGGTTGGTTTCGGTGTTTTGTGATGAGTGATTGACAGGATTTTACCCTCTGTTCGAAGGGTACCTCCGAAGGGGCTTCGGAGGTGGGACCTCCGAAGGGTGTTCGGAGGTGGTTTCACCGAAGGGTGTTCGGTGTTGCTTGCTGCAGCTGTGCAGCGGAGTGTGCTCGTCGGAGGGGTCCGACAGTACGCGATGACTGGGTTCGTACCGAAGGCTTCGGTACTTTGGGCGGTACACCGGAGTGTGTGACGGAGGTTGATAACCCGGAGAGGTCTCCGGAGTACTGGATACACTTGTCTGCTTTTCTGTGGTGCGCAGGGACTTCGGAGGCGACGGACAAGGTTCGAACCGGGTGAACCTGGGTCAAGCGGGAGGCTTGATGCCAGGGGAGCGGGGAGCTCCGTCACGGTGGCTGCGAAGGTGGTCCGGGTCGGTCCTCGGGTCGAGACGTGCTAGGTGAAGGCAGAGAGTGCGGAGCGTGGCTCCGGCTGAAGGTACTCCGAGACAAAGTCCTCGGAAGTGAGGCACTTCGAAGGTACTCCGAATGGAGTGACTTCGGAGTTGGTGGATCAAGTCCTCTGCGGAGGCAAGGAGTTCGAAGTGTGCTCCGGAGGGAGACACTCGAAGGTGGCCCGACGAAGGTCTCAGAAGTCGAGGTGCATCGAAGGCATGGTCCGAGTGAGGCTCGTCGAGGAGTGTGCTCGGGGAGAGACACTGCGACGAAGTGCTCATGGAATGCTTCATGCGGAGGCCTTGGACGAAGGAGGGACTTCGAAGGGTGGTACTCCGAAGGTGGGGCTTCGGAGTGAGGATGACTTGTGGTACTTCGGCCAGCATGGCTTCGGTACACGGACGAACGGAGTTCGAGCTGGGAGTAGCTACGAAGCCTTGGTGGTCCACTCCGGAGGTGTTGGTGCGAAGGCCCAAGGAGCTTTGACGGCTTCGGCTCAAAACCGTCACTGTATCGAAGGTCATCTTCGGCGAAGCGAAGGCCACCAGGCTCAAGGCTTCTCGCCGAAGCTACCGCACCCTCCGGTGCGAAGGGAGGTTCCAGAAGTCAACACTGTAAAGGCTGACACTGTCTGTTCTGAAAAAGGCTGACACTGTCCCCTCTGCAGCTGACAGAGAAGCCTCCAGAATAAAGGTGGACTACCTTTTGTACCCCTTAGTTCTGTAGAGACAAAATGAATGTAAACCCTAGGGGTAATGTAGTCACTTCCTTAGGATGAAGCCGTGGGCTATAAATATGGGGGCTCGGTAGGTAACATTTAACACTTTGAGCATTTACTGTTGAGCTCCTGTAGCCACACACTTCGATTTTAATACATCCAGAGAGTTCATTTTCTGTGTTCCTTGTTCAAGCGGTGAAGCCCTGTTTTCCTGTGCTTTTGCTTGAGCTCGCTTTGCATACCTCGCCTGTAGTTGTGCACCGAAGCCTGTTGAGGCGAAGGTTGTTTTTCGTGCGAGGTGTGTGTTTAGTCAGTGTGTTTTCGCTCTGTGTAAAAGGAGGCGTGACCTCGCTGCTTACTAGCGAGGCACTGATTGCTGCCCGTTTTGCTTCTTGTGTCGAAGCCCCTAGTGTAGTCTGTTTGTGTGCGTGTAGACCTTCGTGTACGAAGCTCAGCACCAGTTGCTGCTGCCAAGTACTTGGTCGAAGTCCTCAGAGGGTTGTCCACTCTTGCGAAGGGTGAAGTGCGAAGCCTGCTCGAAGCACCCTGTGTGCGGAGCCTGCACTGACTAAGCAGAGTAGATTTCCGAGGGTTGTAAGTGGAGCGAAGTCTTCTTAGCTTCGAACTTTTTCTCATCCGAAGCCTGTGTTCGAAGGTGTCGAAGTACCTCCGAACCAGACCTTTGAAGGTAGTGTTCGAAGCCTGTTCCGCAGAAGACAGAACTGAAACCGAAGGCTAGTTTTTAGCCCGAAATTTTAAAATCTCCCATTCACCCCCCCTCTGGTCGCCGTTTCCGGTCCAACATATGAGTTTGGCGCGGTCGTATGAACGCAGGGAGTCACTAGGGGCCACAGGGAAGGCGGGGCCCCGATCCCAAGCTGCAGCGCCTAAAGGAGGGATTGTGGGACAGCCAGCAAAAGCGGGACAGCAGAACAAACCACGCTTCAAGCGGCTGTCTCCGGAGGAATTGGCAACAAAAAGGGCGAACGGGGAGTGTTATAATTTCCCAGAAAAATATACTGCTGATCATAAGTGTAAGGCTAAAGGGATATATTTGTTGGAATTGGAAGACGATGAAGATGAAGGGGAGGCAGTGGAAGACTTGGGGATATCACTCCATGCCCTCACACTGATTGACATCAGCAGTACAATGAAGCTCCATGTGACCATTCGGGGCGAAAGTTTGGTGGCATTGGTGGACACGGGCTCCACGCACACCTTTATTCAGGAGGAGGTGGCGTCTCGGCTAGGTCTACAGGTCGAGCCACGGCCAGGCCTCTCTGTTCGCGTGGCAAATGGTGATTACGTTTGTAGTAACGGCATCTATACCAAACTACCGATCACCATCGACACGGAGCTGTTCGACATCACTTGCTACGGCTTGGCCTTGGCCGGGTTTGACTTGGTGCTGGGAGTCCATTGGTTGCGGTCCCTGGGACCCATCCTATGGAACTTCAGTGCTCTGTCAATGGAGTTTTGGCGCCATGGCCGGTCGGTACGTTGGGTGGGAGTGGGCGCACCGACCCCCCAAAGTGCAGCACTGACAGAGGCCCGCGACGTACTGAGCGCCCTCCTCGAATCCTACACCGACATTTTCGAGGAGCCGCGCAGCCTGCCTCCACCACGTCGACATGATCACCGCATCCGACTTCTCCCGGGGACACCGCCGGTGGCTGTCCGGCCGTATCGGTATCCTCAACTCTTAAAAGATGAAATTGAGCGCCAATGTGCTGATATGTTGAAACAGGGTATCATTCGCGAATGCACTTCGGCATACTCGTCTCCGGTCCTGTTGGTGAGGAAGGCCGACAAGACATGGAGATTTTGCGTCGACTACCGCGAGCTTAATATAAAGACGGTGAAAGATAAGTTCCCGATTCCGGTGGTGGATGAGCTCCTCGATGAGCTTCGGGGCGCTCGTTTCTTCACCAAGCTTGATCTCCGCAGCGGCTACCATCAAGTTCGGATGCACCCCGATGACGTGGAGAAGACGGCCTTCCGGACACATCAAGGGCACTTTGAGTTCTTGGTCATGCCGTTTGGGCTCACTAATGCACCGTCGACATTTCAGTCATTGATGAATGAGATATTGAGGCCGTATATTCGGAAATTTGTATTGGTTTTCTTTGATGACATTCTGGTTTTTAGCACATCCTGGGCAGCACACTTGCAACATGTGAAACAGGTGTTTGCCATCATCAAGACACACAAGCTAGCCCTCAAGCAGTCCAAATGTTCGTTCGGGATGACGTTTGTCACCTATTTGGGCCACATTATATCAGATCAAGGAGTTGCCATGGACCCGGAGAAGATTTCAGCCGTGGAGTCTTGGCCACAGCCCCATTCACTGCGAGCTCTGCGCGGTTTCCTTGGCTTGACAGGATATTACCGCAAATTTATTGCGGGTTATGGGACTGTGGCAGCACCTCTTACAGCCCTACTAAAGCGCGAGGCTTTCCGGTGGTCGGAGGAGGCTCAAGAGGCATTTCTTCAGCTCAAACAGTCCCTAATGACAGCACCACTTCTGCAGATGCCTGATTTCACGTCTCCATTCGTGGTGGACTGCGATGCATCTGGATCTGGGTTTGGTGCGGTGCTGCATCAAGGGGACGGGGCGATTGCTTATTTCAGCCGAGCAGTCGCACCCCATCATCAGAAGTTGCCGGCATATGAAAGGGAATTAATTGGGCTGGTCAAAGCAGTTCGCAACTGGAGACCGTATTTGTGGGGACGTGCATTCCTCGTCCGGACTGACCACTATAGCCTCAAATTTCTCTTGGACCAGCGGCTGTCGACAATTCCGCAGCACACATGGGTCAGCAAGCTCTTTGGGTATGACTTTTCAGTGGAGTATCGCCCAGGAAAACTGAATGGAGCTGCGGACGCCTTGTCCCGTCGAGAGGAGGACACGGCAGCCCTTCACATGATATCAGCACCACATTTTCAGTTGTTTGATAAATTACGTGAGGAGGCTGACAGTGATACACAAGTGGCTGAACTTCAAGCCAAAGTGCGGGCCGTCCAAGCAAAAGAAGGGTGGACAATTGCAGATGGGTTGTTGCTCTTCAAGGGCAAGGTTTTTGTTCCTGCAGCTTCTTCCATATGGCCACTGACTCTCGCCGCTGCACATGATTGTGGACATGAAGGGACTGAGAAGACGCTGCATCGCTGGAGGGCGACATTCTACAGTCCTAGAGCAAACAGCAAGGTTCGGGAGTTTGTGCGGGGCTGCTTGACTTGTCAAAAAAATAAGACCGATCATCTTCACCCGGTCGGTTTACTGCAACCTCTACCAGTACCATCAGAGGTTTGGAGCGATATATCGATGGATTTTGTGGAGGGATTTCCTAAAGTGGGAGGCAAATCAGTAATTCTAACAGTGGTGGATAGATTTTCCAAGTTCTCTCATTTTATCCCGCTCGGACACCCCTATACCGCTGCATCAGTGGCCAAGGTGTTCTTTGAGGAGATTGTCAGACTGCATGGGATCCCTTGTTCCATTGTGAGTGATCGGGACACAGTATTCACGAGTTTATTCTGGTCCGAATTGTTCCGCCTTGCGGGAGTTAAATTATTGATGAGTTCCGCGTTTCACCCACAAACAGATGGGTAGTCGGAGGTTGTTAATAGAGTCATTGTGATGTACCTCCGCTGTTTGGCAGGAGACAGGCCGAAATCATGGTTGCAGTGGCTACCGTGGGCAGAATATTGCTATAATACATCTTATCAAACGACGGTCAAGTGTTCCCCTTTCCGCATTGTGTATGGGCGGGAGCCCCCGACACTCAGATCATATCAGCAGGGAACAGCACGGGTGGCTGCGGTGGACAGGCAATTAATGGCCCGGGATGAATTTCTAGAGGACATTAAGAATCGGTTGCTACAAGCGCAAGTCACTATGCAAGCCACCCATGACAAACGGCGGAGGGATGTCCATTACGACGTGGGGGATTGGGTTTGGTTGAAGCTACAACAATGGTCAGCAGTGGGTGTCACCATGGTGGCGCCATCCAAGTTGGGACCGAAATTCTATGGACCATATCAGGTGCTGCAACGCATTGGGGAGGTGGCTTACAAATTAAAGTTGCCACCGAAGGCACGTATTCATAATGTCTTCCATGTAGCACTATTGAAGAAATTTGAAGGGGAAGTGCCACAGGAGGTAGTGCCCCTGCCACAAATCCTTCACGGCAAGCTTCTACCGACACCATCGAAGGTGATCCGGGCACGCCTGAATAGAGGAGTGTGGGAGTTATTGGTCCAATGGCTGGGTCAAGCGGCTGCAGATGCATCATGGGAACAATTGGAGGATTTTAAACACCGTTTTCCAGAAATACAGCTCGAGGACGCGCTGTTTGTTGGAGATGGGGGTAATGTTATCGATGCATTTGTTGGGCGCAAATATGCGCGTCGTAAAACAGCCCAGCAGGAGGCTGGCGCACAGCAAAGGGCTGGCGCACAGCAAGGGGAAGGCGCCTAAGGGCGTGGGTCCAAATAAGTGGCAGCGTTTGAATAAATTAGTTACATGGTTTGAATAAGAGCAGAATTGGTTATCCCTTAATGTTAGGAGTTTGTTTCCTGGTTTGTAGCCTGATCTATAAAGGCCTAGGAGTATCTTTTGGGATGTTTATCCAGGAATTAAGTCTTTCCCTAAGGGGGCGAGATTACCTGGAGTTCGGCAGGGCTCCTTGCCGGCGCCGGAGCTCCGGTGATCTCCCTCCCACCACGGTTCCACTTTCTGTCTTGCCTAAGTTCCATCTTTTCTGTTTCCTGCATTCATCAGATTGGTTGTGAGGGTTAGTCGGTATCAATCAGCTACAAATATAATGAGAATTAAATTAAGGTGGTGTTAACTATGGTACTAGGTAGAAACTTGCATTGCCTACCATTGTAGCTATTGGAAGAGGTGGCAATCTACTGACCTTGCCCTATATCCATCTGAACAATACTTTGCAGATCATCTTGCCAGAAAGCCCAAACCTTTAATTTAAAGCATGCATTCTTCATATTCAGTCTCGATTCATACGAATATCATGCGAGATCAAGACATAGTGATGCATTTTTACCTGAGAGACCGCATCGCTAGCCCCATTGAGGAAAGAATGGTGTGAGCCATTGTCCGACAAAATGCCAGGTCCAATGGGTGCATAGAACCCTGGTTGTCCATGCCATTAGCCATGCCACAGCCGAGAGGGTTCCCTTGTTGTGGCTGGCTAATGTAGGGCAGCAGTGCACCTGAGGTTTCAAGCGGAAAACACGAGCTCTGCAACAGGCTGCATGGCTGGTGCATCTGATCCAGGGAGAAAAACCAATATATCAGATGAGTTGAAGTGTTGAACTGTCCTGGTTGCCTTAATAATAGAGGAATCAAATGTAGTAATGAGATCATATATTCTTTTGCAACTCACATCTTTAGGAAGGAGGTTAGGCAAATTGTTGAAGTCCAGCTAGGATTCACGGTGGCCAACTTCATGGATAGAAACTGCAAAATGGATGTGGAAGACAATGGTTCAGATGGGTGTTTGCTGCATTCTAAAACAGCAAAAGCTACAGTTTCACAATCACTCTGCATCTGTGAATTTGGCACAGAGCAAATACATTGACCTGCCGTTGCAACGATTGTACATAGTTTATGATTTCGTCGAGCATGACAGACTTGCCAACCACCTGAAACAAGTAACATTTCCTAGTTTCTAATCTGAATACACTGGGCTACTCGACCAACAATAAGTGGGGTGATGCAAAATAATGAGTGCTTTCTTCAGTTACCTTGTTACAACCCGGCACAAGATCCTGCAGCAGCTTCATCCGCTGGCTGATATTTTCTCTTCTCACCTAGATTGATCGAACAAGAGGAGATGATACAACACGTTAATGATCAGAAGATCAATGTAAGCGGGATGAGAGTCCCAAGAACTGTGCATACCCTCTCGGCGAGGCTGTGGCTGTCCGTCGCCGCGGCGCTTTGCGGTTCGGGGAACTTCGAAGCGCTGTCCTTTCCTTGCTTCTTGACGCCATTCTCGCTGTTGTTCTGCGCGGCCTTTCTCTTGCTGGAATTCTCCTCGGTGGCATTGCTCTCCTCCATCGATTTGCACCGCTTCCCGTCAGAATCCTCTTGCGAAAAGCTCTAAAAATGAAACCTTTCGCCCCAAAAATGGTGCGGCGCTGTGGAGGGGAACACCTGGGTGTGCAGAATTTTGTGCTTACCTTAGCAGCGGAGGTGGACATGGGGCTGTCCTTGCCTTTGCCCTTCCCGGGGCCTTCCGCTTCTGTACATTGCCGTCGGAAGCCCTCTTTAGCGGCGTCATTTCCGCGCTGGCCGACGCCGGATCAGACACCGATGATTTGCCCCGCGCATTCCTGAGCTCCATCTCCTTTGATGCGCCGACCAGGCCTGTATCAGGGCGGCCGAATTGTGTGGGGGCGACGGCGCCACGGGCATCAAAGCTGGAGAGCTTTGTAGCGCGCTCGGCGAAGCCAGAGTCGGCCAGGAGTGCGGCATTGAGGTCTCTGGGGGCGGTGAAGGACGCAAAGCAGCGCGTGGAGGTGAGGAAGCGGTCGAGGGAGGCTAGGAGGGGAGGAGGAGGAAGTAGGAAGCAGAGAGGAAGAAGAGGGCATCGTCGGTGAGGAGGCAGCAGGAGGAGGCCGGGCGCGCGTGCGAAGGAGGAGCGCCGACAGTCGATGGGAACAAGGAAGGAGGTGGCGGCGAATTGGGGATAATTTAACTATTTGCCACTCTTAATATGTGTCAATTAATGGACCACATGTCAGTGACTCAGGTGACCCCACATGTCAGTGACTCAGAGTGGCATTTTTGTTGCCACTCACATGTTAAGAGTGGCAAATAATTAAATGCCCCGCGAATAGGAGGCATTGTGCCGCAGTGGAGAGAAAATGACATGTAGATCAATGGTGTCGTTAGCGAAATCAGAGGAGAGGAGAGATAAAATGATAAATTGCGGGGATTTCGGAGGGCAGGTGCGGGGCGCTAAAGGTAAGGCTAGGCGTGGGGCTGTTGACTTTGATGAACGATCGTGATTGTTCCAATGAGTATGAGTAAAAAATCAATGGATTAGATTGTTTGAATGAGTAAAAACAACTCGTCTATTATATAGTAGTATAGATAATGGTGGGTCGTACTCCTGTGGGGCGTGAAGAACTCCCATCCCCCGCTGGCTGGTAAGTGTTGACTATGATAGAGATGAAGTATAGTACGTAGGATAAAAAACGATTTTTTTTGTCTTGTTGTATTATTATTTTTTGTTCAAGACCATTAGAGATAAGAGATATATTTTCTTTCTTTTGTATTTCACCCTCTCCGGTACAATAATCAGGTAATGTAATTTAGTTATATTTTTCAAGTCATAAAAATGATTAGGCGGTATAATTTCTAGTTATTGGATACTTCATGTACTTTTGTACTTCTAGTTTTTCTTACATTACATTCACTAGTGTAAGTTAATAATATGCATGATCACTTTCATTTCTACCGTACTTTTTTGACATTTTTCATTCAATGGCCCATTCTTTCCCCATAAATGACATAAAATATAAAAATAGAAGGTTAAATGCAAATATCTATTGAAAAGTTTTACAGATTTTAGGGGAGTCTTCTAAATCTACGTAGTGGGACATGTACATACTTCAGATAGAAAATTCAGTACTAGTTATAAAATTGTTGAATATATATTGTATGTTGATGGTTTGAATTATGTTTGCCACTACATTTAGAACTACATGTTCTATTCATGACAAATAAATTACAACTTTGCAATAATGGTATAGCAATTCTTTTAATTTTTCATTGATTAAGCTTAGTTTATTCATGTGGACAAATGATACTTAGTGCACTACTTTGTCTCTCATATCAATACATTAGTCATCAAGCGCTATTTTTTAGTGTTGTCCATTCAGGTGGACTACTTTTAATGATCAAAACATGCAAAGGTGGACTACTTTTAATGATCAAAACATGCAGGTAAAGAAGATAATAAACCTACATGTGTCTATTACAAAGATTTATGAGCTTCACTCAAGTAATATCATGATAGCCCATACAAGGATTCAATAAAACCAAAACATCATCTAGATTCAGTCTAGAATTGATTTCACATTGGTGTAGTAATTAATTTCTTAGCGGTGTATGTTGTCACACAAATCTGAAATCTCTTTTCAGCGAAGATTCAGAAATGTACATATTCAGTACAACATGGAGTTAAACTCTCGAGCATACTCAGAAAAGGTCGAAGTCATATCCATTCTTGCTCGATACACTCCTTCATGGCGTCTCATAGCACTCTACCATTCATCGTGGACATATACTGATCCTTCAAAGTAGAGAGATTTGTCATAGAAATTGAATTTCTTGATCATTTTTATTCGACATGGGACAAATGCATAGCTTGCATGGCATATGACGTTGTGAAACATTATAGTTTTAAATACGATCCAAATATATGATACCTATGTGAGATGGTTATAACCATCTACACTTTGCTCCACAAATTGTTTGGTAGTGATACGAGTCATCTATGATGCACATGTTATTTAAAGTAAAATTGCATCATATAGTCAAATAGATATATGAATAAATTTACTCTAATTTTCTAGTATTTTTATACAATTCTATATTTAATGATAATTAAATACATATGAGCAATTAAATACATTAAATAGTAAACAATAAATAAGCACATAAAATATCGGTGAAAACAAAAATGGATGCAAAATTCGGATTTTGAAGGTACTTTTATGCAAGAAAAGGCCATTTCTGAAATTTTCATTGGATCTAAGGGCTTCTATACAAAATTTATATTTTCTACGTGATTTTTCAAAAATCGAGGGACCTCTACACACAATTCATATTTTCTACCGATTTTTTCGTAATCCAAGGGCCTCTACGAAAATTTCATATTTTCTGCACAATTTTTTAGAATATAGGGGCCTATACGCAAAATTTATACTTATGCAAAAAATTTCATAAATTCAAGGGTAAAGATGCAAATTTACCTTTTTTATTTTTGCTTCTTTCCTTTCGCTTCTCTTTCTGGCTTTCTTTTCTCTTGCCGAACAGGCCCACAACCCATTTGGAGGAGGCACAAGCGGCGAAACCCTAGCTGCCAACTACAGGGGGCGACGGTGGCGGCGGTCGCTTTTGGCAACACAACAGGGATGGCGGCTCCCGAGCGACTGTGGCAGCACCTCCAGCAAGCGCTGGCGGCGCGCAGCTCCTGCGAGGTGCGGCACAGAGGCAGCGCGGCCCAGCGCATGCGGTCGCTAGGCATGGTGTGCGGTGACGATGGCCGGCAGCAGGGTTCATTATGCCCTCTTGTAGGAAATACAAGCAATCTCTTGCTATTAGCCCTAGAAAACATATCTGGTGCAAAAAAAATAGATAGTTTAATTATTGCACAACTGGGGAAAATGATTTTATAGTTTTGTTTACGTCAAAATTTGGTAAAACTCAGGCCCACAAAAGATGTTATATGGTCAAACAGAAGTCAAAAAGGTCTAGTCAAAGATGGTCAAAGAAACCCATCCATAACGTATAACAAGACTGGATATGAAGAAGCCAATGGAGATAAAAGTGATAGAAGACAAAGATGATCCAAAATCAGTTAGGATAGACTACTTGGACGACAAGTCTCCAGACTATAAATATATATCCCTTAGTTAAATTAGAAACACAAAACTCTATCAAATAACTGCTCGGCGCATCGCCACCCTTGGCTTCCCAAGCTTAATCCCGACACTTGGAGCTGGGCTGCATCGCTCCGATCTCCGTTGAAGAGGTGAGTCCCACCACCCCCGACGATCGTATAGACTAGATCAGTGTCCTCACAGCTGCATCAATTTCATCTCTTGAGGCATCGACTAGGTTTATCTCGGTGTATCGACTAGGTCTAAGGCCGCATCAGTTTGATCTCTTAGATTGATGTGATTTAGGTGTGGTAATTTGATGCTTCATCGGTTGAGTCCGATATCTCTTTCTATAATATCTTTTTCATGTTGTATACCGTTCATCTAAATAAAGTGTGCCCGATACTTTGAAGTATTATTAAGTTTATCGTGACTAGATACTATCTTGGTTAGGTCTGATCTAGTTATTGTGATGATTTTGATAATGTAGACATGTTATCTAGCATGTTTTATTTATTTCTATCGGAGTACAAGCCGCTATGTTATCTTTAATTCAACGTCATATCTTATCCGCTATTGGGAATGCTCATCGGTCCATATGCATGAGATGCCTATCTCATCGACCGATGGCACATCAGTCCCGATAGCTCTGCCTTGGTCATCGGCCTTGTGGTCGATCGGCGTTATCTGCTCACAAATGTTCTATCCTTACCACAGTCATCAGCTTGACAGTCGACAGGCTTTGCTACTAACGGTATTTCCTCTATTTTCTTATCAGTTGTAGGGTCAAACTGATTGACACGTCTTGAACCCTATTTCTAAGATTGTAGAACCTGCACTGGAGTTAAGCAGATCTTCCAGGCCATGCGTGTGTCAAAGTGTGACCAAAAAAGACACCAAAAAATTTATATATATATGAGTAACTCAGATTTAGGTTGATTAGTTGAGACATCTTATAAGTCATCCATATGCAACATTAAAATGACTAGATGTGTTAGTAACATAACAAATGTATAGTTGCACACGTGCACTAGCTAAGGTACCTCTACTATTCTAGCGATTAGCAAATTTGTCAGTGAAAGGTCCTTCTTCTTTGGACATTCTTTAACTTCTTCAAGAGAATGGTAACCCCGGTCTCAGTCTCTTGTGTACTTCGAATCTTGAATTAAATCTAAGTAATCTGCAACAACATGAACTTTGGAGAAGGATAGTTCTTGATTAGTTAAACCAGCTAGAAACTAATCAATTGCACATGAACAGAACTAGAACTAGCCCGTTAAGAGTTGCATCATTACTTTATCAAGAAAGGTAGAGGGAACAGAATGCCTCACCTAGTAGGTTTATCCGTAGAAAGACGCATCACATTCCATGGGAACTCCTCTCCTTCCTCTCCAGCATCATCTTTCACCTTGTCACCTCCCTTCCTCTTAATCCCCAGCATCCCGGGGTTCCCATATACCACCCTGCCATAGCTAGCCCTAGAGAAGTCCACCTTCTCATCCTTCCCCACCACTGTCTCTCCTAAGCTTGGTTTAGAGTTTTTGCGGTGGTGCGAGGGTAGGGAAGCTAGTTGTGGGTGGCCGGCGACGCCGAGGAACCATGGTGCGGCGGCGTGGGTGCTTGGGCGGCAATAGATCTAGGCACGGAGGTCCTGACGGTGTGGGCAATAGGCACAGGGGGCACGGGGAGCGGCCGATGTGGTGGCGTTGGGGGCAAGCGGCACAGTGCTAGCGTGGTGAGAGGGAGCTTGCGGTGGCGACAACGGAAGGGGTGTGGCGCGTGTGGGCCGGGAGAGGAAAATGTTAGGGTTTTTCTTTTATAAGAACATCTCCATTGTACTTGCTATTCTCTAAAATAGCAAGTATGGTTCAAAAAAACATCTCTATTGTACTTGCTACTTGACTTGTTATTTTAGGGGACTCCTTATTCTTCTCTCCATACTTGTTACATCTAGCAAACCAACCAAACAAACTTGCTATTCCGTTAAGTGCTGAGCTTGTTTAATTATTTTTATTTTTTGCATATATATATATATATTGTTAGGAAGTCACATTTAACAAGTACATTGGAGTTAATAACAAAATATCAAGTCAATTTGAATAGGGAGACTTGCTATTACTATGAATAGCAAGTCAAAAATATCAAGTATAATGGAGATGCTCTAAGTCATTCAAATGTCAGCGCACTAAAATATCCTTTAAACGTGTGCATGGCAAATTTTTCACGCACGTGATACAAAAATTTTAGCAACAGACAAACTGAGGTTTATTGACACATTTATCTACAAGCGTTCTGTCACTACACATTAATGATAGATTGTTAGTCACTACTTATGCCTATTACCAACATACAGTCTGTTAATACGTATTACCGACAGATCTAGTGACATTAAATACCATTTTTTCTTGACATACGTCTGATGTTAAAACGATTTCATGGTGTAGTGAGGTGGAATACTTATTTTCTCTGAAAAATATCCCAAAATGCAGCATGTACAAGTAACTCTATACCCAAAATGCCTTGTGTACAAGGAATTTTTTAATATTTTTTTTTAAAAAAATCAAATCTAGAATTCAAATTAAAAAAATTGCAAAAATGGCCTCCCTTCGGCATTCTATAGACCGAACATGGCCATGTTTAGCACTTGATCAGCCTAACGTAGCCACGTTAGCCACATTCGATCTTTGCAGTGCCGAACGTGGCCAACGGCTAGCCATGTCAGCACCACAACGGCTACTTCGGGCAAATGTGGCCACGTTAACCATATTCAGCACTTGATCGGCCGAACATGGCTAACATAGCCACGTTCTCCCGAAGTAGCCATTGCGGTGTTGACGTGGACTAGTTGTTTGCACGTTTGGCACAGCCGAACGTGGCTGACGTGGCCATGTTTGGCTGATCAAGTGCCGAATGTGGCTCTATAAATAGGGGGTCGAACGCCCCCTTATAAGCACGTCAGGTGCACTTGTCCAACACGTCCCGAGCCCCGAGCTGCCCACTCCTCCTAGGTAAGTGTAACACCCCAAATTTTCAAAGAAATAAAAATATTATTTAATCCAATTTCCTGGAATTTATTATTTTGGAAATACCTTTAATACCCTCCTTCAACATTTTGAACTACAACATAGATGAAATGGCCAAACCAGGAGCTGAAATTTTTATGTATGATCCTAAGGCCAAGATATATTTTTGAGAATTTTTACAAATTTTTTCCAACCTTGGAAGTAGCCCTATTATTTTAAACCAATTTCTATAATTATTTTTAATCAGAAAATGTTTTAAACAGTAATGGGCCTCCCTCCTCCCTTTCTCTCTCTCCCGGCCGGCCCAGCCCGTTACCCTCGCCCGCCTCAGACTGACAGCCTGACCCCACCCGTTAGTGAGCCCCTCTCCTCTCTCGCGCGCGCGCCCGACACCCCGGCCCCACCTGTCAGCGCCAACCACCCCCTCTCGCGCCCAAGCCCGACCCCACCCGTCAGCCTCCACCCTCGCACGCTCGCGCCCGCTAACCGCCTTGGCCCACCTGTCGGACCCGTCATCCACCTCCCACCACCGCCCCCAAATCACGCCGGCCGACGACCCCGAGGCCCACCGGTCGTTTAATCGCGTTAAGGGACGCGTTTAAGCCCCCGGGAACGTAGCACCGTGCATGGCCGAGACCTCGTCGGCGAGTAAAAGCCCTCCCCTCGGCTTTCCTTGCATGCGACCCCCCTGAGCCCCTCCGACGCCTCTATTTAAGCCCTTGACCTCCGCCGCGTCCAGCCTGCACGCCCGATCGCGTTGAGAACGAACCAGAGCGCCATGTTTTGCTTTTTAGCGCACCACCACCGCTCGCACTCCGGTCATCGCTCACCGTCGCTGGTGACCTCCTTCATCCTCGCCGCCCACACCATTGTGACCGCACGGACCTCGCCAGCCTCATCCACCGCTCCATCGTCGATGAACCCCGAAGGTTCGCCGTCCCCGCTAGGGATGGCAATCGGGTATGATGGGTACGGGTAGTGCATACCCATACCCGTACCCGTTTACCCAACGGGTAAAAACCCGTGCCCATACCCGTTACCCGCGGGCGCCGTATACCCGCGGGTATACCCGTTTACCCGCGAAAAAAGTGAATGAAAATGAGGATGAGAAGCGATGGGTCGATGTGATTCGGTGGCGTGCGGAGGTACATGCGCGCGGCCACGTAGGCGAGCGCTCGGCAGCCCGACACGGTCGCACAGGTGGCTTGCAGTGGCACCGAGGAGAGAATGGATGGGAGGGGGTGGCGGCGAGTGAGAGTGGAGAGAGGAGAGAGAAGAAGGATATGGGTATTAGGGTTTCACATTTATTTTTATAGTAATGATAAGCGGGTAAATGGGTATGGGTAGTCGATACCCATACCCGTACCCGTTTACCCATCGGGTAAGAAATTGAGAACAAACCCGACCCTATTAGGGTTTTTACCCGCGGGTAAACGGGTAATCGGGTATAATTTCCATCCCTAGTCCCCGCCAAGGACCCGAACACCTTCGTCGCCTTCGGTCGTCGCCGACCTCGCTCCGTCGACCATTCGCCCCGCCAACGGTACCTTCATGTTCCCCTAGTCGTCCTCTTTCCGTTTTAGGCCTTAGGAACGAACGTCGTCGCTCGTCGTGGCCCCTAGCCCGCTTGTCGTTGCCGGAGAAGACGACCGGCACGGGTCGAGTACCCGTGCCGTGTCGGATTCAATCCTGGCCGTGCAATCCAGATCCAACGGTGGTGATTAAATCATCTGTGCGGTTTAATCCACGTCGTTGGATCTGAGTGAAGCGGTACGGTGCGATCTCGTGCGTTCGTTTATATTTAAAACTCACGTTTAATCCGGAGCGTCCATCGCGTACTAGTTCAGCGTTTTAATCCTGACCGTCCGCGATAACTTAACTCCCCCGCCTCGCCCGTGACCGCCCGATCGCGATCCAACGGTGGATCTCGATCCGGCGGACGCGCACAGTGCGCGGGTTCACCGTGGGCCTGGCTCACCGTGGACCCGAGGATATTTTGAGTTTAATTTAAATTCCAGAAATGCTTTTAAACTTCAAAAATTCATATCTGGCGCATTTTAACTTCAAAAATTACCATTCCAATTTCAAAAAATTTGTAATATTATTCTCTTCATGTTCATACAAAAAACATTATGTTTACTTTGGATTTTCATGTTTATTTAAATAGGTACTCAAATGCCCTTAGGGTAAAAATGTAAATTCAATTATTTAAATTTCAGTAAAGTTTATATTTATTCCTTTCTGTTCATATACTGAAAACCATTAAATTGTCCATGAACCTTTCATTTTAAAATTTATTAGAAGACTTAAAATGGGATTACTCACATTTAAAACCCTTTTTACAAAGGCCTACATTTCATTATAATTGCTTCTAAATTATTTATAAAATAAATTTCAGAAACTTAACAACTTGATTTCCTTTAAATTAAACCAATTTAAACCTATGCGCTTGTTGTGTGATTTTATATTGTTTATTGAATGTTGTATTTATTTTATTTTACTTTGTTTATATTAGGAAGATTACGACGCCGCCGAGGAGCCGAAATATTACCCAGAAGTCACCAAACTACATTTTTGAGCATATTGAACCCAAGTTTTATTAAACTATCGCTAAAACACATAGGCTATACATGCATTAGTCCAATGAAAACCCTTACAATATATTTATTTAGGATCCCCCGACCTTGATGTGCAACCCAAGCCATGCTATCTAGCGTAACCTCCTTGTCACCATATGATTAGTATTATTAGCTAGTGTCCAATGTATTGACACGATCGCTATAGGATAAAAATGAGTCGTAGCAAAATGGTTCTACTATATGATCCCCGTTACTTCTTATCCTTGGAATTCTGTCGGTGATGAGTTGTGGTTGTGAGTGAATGCATGGTGGGTTCCGGGTTCAAGCTAGGGCATTGGTCGGTAGCACCTGGGGCACTATAAGGACCGGTCTGCGAGATCCGTTGTAATACACTTCCGTACTAACCACAAGTCTAATGGGTAAGTCCTAACTAAGGTATGGAGTGTTCCAAACCGAGGCCACCATTTGGAGATGGGTCAAGCAGCACCTGCGGGTGGCTTGTACCGACGTGGCGCAAAAGGGGGTGCGACGTTAGCCGGGATGCGGCCCGGCGCGCCGGCGAAACCTAGAGCGGGTGGTTATCGCTTGGAGCATTTCATGCCGAGGTTTTGGCACGAGTTCCCGTGGTATGGGTCATCTCGTTTGGGATGAGTGTGTGCCTTGTGGGTACAGTGTACATCTCTGATCAGAGTCTTAAATCTTTTCGAAAAGCCGAGCCCACGGTCAAGGGCGGGTTGCGTGACATCCCACAGTTAGTTTACTTTTGATATGTATGTGCATGATGGTTTGACATTTAAGGACTGTTGTGCGAGGAGGTAAACGTACTCCTCGAGTTAGATGATATTATTGTTGTTCATGTTTACTTTCCGCATGATAAAACTTGACTACATTAACCGCAATAACTGAAAATATACTTTTCCGCACTTTTAGCCAATTATCCTTCCTTTGTTATTACCTTGCATTATTACCTGCATTTGCGGTGGCTTGTTGAGTACTTTTTGTACTCATACCCGTTGAACACCTCAGAGGATGCCTACTATGAAGATGGTCTGGAGTAGCGATCCAGTCAAGTGAAAAGATCTTGAAGAAGACGTTTGTCATGCATTTCAATTATTTTTATTACTGTTTTTATTAAACTTTGATGTAATAAATATGGTCTGCGTACCATGAATATTGTCGTATGTACGATTTTCGCATGATGAACCTCTTGTATTATTGTTTTTCACATGAAATTCAACAATGTTCCAATTTCAATAAATCGGGGCGCCACAAGATGGTATCAGAGCCGACTTGACTGTAGGAAGCCAAATAGACCCGCCTAGCCAATAGCTGCAAAAAATTATTTCTCAAAAACCTACTTTATAAACTTTGTTCCTCCCCTCACTTTTCCTCAACTTGTTGTTTTGTAGATGCCTGTCTACCAAGTCCACAGCTACTGCCGCCACTACGAGGGCTTCGTCCGGGAGCTCTGTATGATGCTCACCTTCCTGGGGTTCCTCTTCGAGCCCGAATTCCAGGGGTGTACCTGGAGGAGTTTGCCGGGCCCTGCAACGTCTCCCTCAGCATCCACGGCTCCGGAGAACATCTACCACCCTACACCACCGCACTTGGGGGCCCGACTTTTGACGTCGCGTGCCAACACGTCGCTCTCCAGGCTCTTATGGAGCTGAGGATGATCTATGATGATCGTCTTCAAAACTCGTCCTTCCGTCTTGTGCCGAAGCGCACTCCCGGCGCCTACCGTGGCATCTACCTTGGAGTTCACTCCGTGCGTGATCCGGTCATGGCCCGGCAGTCGCGTCTTCTTCAGGCTATGGACAACCTTCATACTGAGGTGGTGCTCGACGCCGATGAGCACCATGAGGCGGTTGAGTTTCTTCATGAGGAGAAGAAGAACTTGATCGAGCAGAATGGCGAGCTGCAGCGCAAGATTATGTAGCTGTAGAAGGACATCGCGAAGATGGTTCCCCTCCTCCCGAGGAAGAGGAAGCCCATCCGTGAGCCCACCCCTCGCCCCAAGAGGATCCTGCCACACCTCTCCACCGCCGGACCATCCACCACCAGCGCCCCTGTACCACGCCCCGGCCTCGTCTCTGACCCGATCATTGAGGAGCCATGCTGAATAGCGTGGGCCTCATGGCTCCAGATGTGATGAGTCATTGTCAACGATAGTCAAAGAGGACAGAAGAAGAAAGGAGATCTGCTATTTCATGGGCCGCGTGTGACTCAGGTACACAGGCAGCAAGCGACTGTCGGGCAGAGGAGGCTGCGAAGTCGGGCTAGCCCAATCCGGGTACATGGGCCAGGAGCAGTAGAAGACCCACTGGGATGTTGAACAGGATTGACTCAGGTACACGGGCGGTGAGTGATTGCCGGGCTGAGAGAGCTGCGGAATCGGGCCGGCCCAATCTGGGTACCTAGTGCAAAGTCGGTGGAGGCTTTGTCAGTTTCGACGCAAAACTGACAACCATTGATTCTGTATCGGACTATCCAGAAGAGAAGTCGTAGTCGCTACGAAAGCTTAGCTTCCGGATAAGTCATCTGTATCTCTAGGCCCACAGTCAGTCAGTCGAGTTTGTAAAAATTCCTAAGGGCAGTTAAGTCTTTTCCTTTATTTTAGCGTCTGTAAAAACCCTAAGGGGCTGGTGGAATATTCTAGGCCATTGGGCAGCCTATAAATAGGGCCCCAATCCCTAAGGTTGGACTACCCCTTCTAGAATTCACTTTTCAATCTATTGGGTCATTTTGTTTCCTGTTTTCTCTCTCCTGCTCCTGTGTGCGCCGCCAGACAGCATTTAGTTCTTTCTGTGATTCAGTGTTGCTTCTCTGTTTGGAAGATTTTATTCCTGTTTGGTGTGTGCGCAACATTTCATTTAAGTCTTTGTTGTTTCGGTTTACACGAAGCTATTTTTCTCATGAGCAGAAGCTTCTCTGCTGTTCGTCTTGTTCTTCACGAGGAGTACTAGTTCTTGCTGTTTGCAAGTAGTGCTACTTCACTGTAGCAATAGTACACTAGTACTCTAGCCTTGCTTTTTCCTGCACAGCTTTTTGATCGAGTTGACAGGGCTAAAGTCACTTTTCTGGCTGTTTCTGGCGAAGCCCCTTCTCTCTGTTCGAAGTCCCTCAGCTTCGTGAGGCAGGCTTCGATCTGACATCCTCGAGGGCTCCGCTTGAACTTCGAACTTCATCTTGTGTACTGTGTTGCTAGCTTCGAAGTACGTTTTGTGTGGTCAGCGTGACATACTCCGAACGACTGTGCGAAGGTACTCCGACTTGAACTCTTCGAAGTCCATACCTCGACAGGTCTCTAAGTTGGCTCCGAAGCTTGTTTTTTTCAGGTAGACTTCGCTCGACGAGAGTTCTTTCTTGCTGTCATTTTCGAGGATCAAAGTGTGCATGTTCGGAGCTTGTCTTTCGAAGTTAATTCTCTGAACGGAGGTCTCAACTTCGGTTGTCATACCTCGACCAAGCTAGTTTCGAAGGTTAAGTATAGGCTTCGATTGATCTTTCTGCCGTGTGTTGGGCTTCGCTACTCTTTCGAAGGATAAGCTTCGAAGTATACTTCGCTCTGTGCCACACTCGAACTAGGATAGACAACCAACCTTCGGCACTTTCACGACAGCCTTCGGCAGGCATCGCAACTGACCTCCGAAGTAGACTTCGACACTGACCTCCGAAGCAGACTTCGACACCGACCTCCGAAGCAGGCTTCGACACAGTAGAGCAGGCTTCGCCAAGTACCGAACAGGAGACAAATCTAAACAGTAACTTCTCATCTCTCTTTATATATACTTAGATCATTCATTGAGAAGTTTAGCCTGACATGTCTAGTGTACCTTGTTTATCTGCCTAGTTGCACTGCTTTGGTGGTTCTCTATTTGACATCAGTTATTTCTAGGCTAGATACCTTTAGACTTAGGCTATCTATTCATATTCTGCTGCTTAGTCTTTTGAGGTGCGTTGGGTGTTGGGAACAGGCCATATATTCGAAAGAATTTTTAAGGCGCCCATTCACCCCCCCTCTGGTCGCTACTTTCGGTCCTACAATCATCGAGAATTTTCTCGAGCCCACCATCCCTCGGGAGCCGCGTACTCGTGGTTCCGAGAGCACGGAGACCGCCTTCGGTGGCGAGTAGACGCTAGATACCGCTATTTAATAAAATAATTTTTGTATGTGGTGCTATCTACAACGAGTTGTGTTGTAGATAGAATAAGAGCTTGATTGTAATGAACAATTTTTACCACTTGGTTGACATATATGCATGAGCCTTATGAGCTATTTTTAATTATATTGTTAATTCATCATCTTTTTTCCTTATAACGTCGTATGTTCAGAAGATGGCCGACCACCAGAACACCGGCTCCACCAACGGAGAAGGAGGTAGCCGTGACGCCCCCAAGGGTGTTGTACCCAACTAGGGTGCAACGGGCCAACGATAGTCTGGATCGCCATCCACCAACCACCCCACCTTGGCGGAGATGATGGCGAATCAAAACCAGCTAATCACCGCCCTTCTCACTCAAATGCAGCACCAACAAGCCCAGTTGGACCGTCTGCAAAATGGGGAGCCTGCCCCTCGCGCACCAGCAACCGCACCCGCTCCCTAACTCTCGGAGTTTCTGCGCGTGCACCCACCCATCTTCTCTAGCACCACCAACCCCATGGAGGCCAGAGATTGGCTTCGCACCATTGGGAAGAAGCTAGACCTCCCCTGCATCGACTGGGAGAGAGTGGCCTTCGCCACTCACCAGCTCCAGGGTCCCGCCGCCGAGTGGTGGGACAACTACCGTGAGTCCCAGCCCGAGGACCACGTGGTGACATCGGCGGAGTTCACCATCGCCTTTCACGCCGCCCACGTCCCCGCTGGAGTTATCGCGGTCAAGCAGCAAGAGTTCCGCGACCTGCACCAGGGCAGCCGGACCGTCATGGAGTACCTCCATGAGTTCAACCATCTGGCTCGCTAGGCGCCGGAAGAGGTGCGGACCGACGCCCTCTGCCAGGCCAAGTTCCTCCGGGGACTTAAGGATGAGCTGTCCATCCAGCTCGTCACCACCGACTACGCCGACTTCCAACGGCTAGTAAATAAAGCGCTCATCCAAGAGACTGAGCAAAACAAGCTGGACCTCAAGAAGAGGAAGATGATCGCCTTCAAGCATCAGCAGGCGAATTCCCAGAGGCCCCGCTTCGTTCCTCCGCCACCAGCGCCCGCCTACCATCCTCGGCCCACCTACAGGCCACCTCACGCCGCCGGTGGATCCAACGTCGGGCATCCCCGCCCTGATCCACCAGCTCCGGGCCGCTCAGCCGACGCCCGCCGCCAAGGCCCCGATCTTGAAGGATCGCCAAGGGAGGCTGGTCATCTGCTTCAACTGCCGGAAGGAAGGGCACTATTCACACCAGTGTCCTCACCCCGAGCAGCCCCAAGGCGCGGCACCCAACCAGGCGGTTCGTGCCCGCATCAACCACATCAGCGCGGAGGAAGCTCAAGAGGCTCCTGAAGCAACACACTCTTTCGTCTCGGAAGACTTTGTGAAAACCCACGACTTGGACGTGCTCCCTCTATCCGTCCCCATGATGATTGCCACTCCAGGAAATAAAACCTTAGCCCACTTATACAGTCCTAAGGTTAAGATAGAGATCCAAGGAGTATTATTATGGGCCGAGCCAGTCCTCATAAAGTGCACCGGACTTGACCTCATCCTAGGGATGGATTGGTTGATGAAGCACAAGGGGGTGATCGACTGTGCCAACAAGTCTGTCACAATGACCAACCCCGAAGGCGAAGCCGTCACCTTTCGGATGACCAGCCGCAAACCAATTGAAGCGTCCCTCCATTCGCTAGCCCTTGAAGAGGTGCCCATAGTCAAGGAGTTCATGGACGTCTTCCCTCAGGACCTACCAGGAATGCCTCCCAAGCGGGATATCGAATTCAGAATCGAACTTGTCCCCCGGGACCACTCCAATCTCCAAGCACCCATACCGGATGGCAGCCAATGAATTAGCCGAGGTCAAGAGCATCATCGAAGACCTAGAGCAGAAAGGGTATATCTGACCGAGTACCTCACCCTGGGGTGCACCGGTCATCTTCGCTATGAAGAAGGACAAGACCAAGAGGTTGTGCGTGGACTATAGAGCCTTGAACGACGTAACCATCAAGAACAAGTACCCATTGCCTCGGATCGACGACCTGTTCGATCAACTCAAGGGATCCTCGGTGTTTCCAAGATTAACCTCAGGTCAGGTTATCACCAGTTGAGGATTAGAGAAGAGGACATACCCAAGACTTGCCTTCACCTCTCGCTATGGGCTCTACGAGTATACAGTGATGTCGTTCGGACTCACGAATGCCCCGGCCTTTTTCATGAACATGATGAACAATGTTTTCATGGAGTTCTTGGATAAGTTCATCGTGGTATTCATCGACGATATCCTCGTCTGCTTCAAGACCAAGGAAGAACACGAGACTCACCTCCGTCTGACCCTCGGAAAAGCTAAGGGAACAACAACTGTACGCCAAATACAACAAGTGCGAATTTTGGTCGTCTGAGGTGAAGTTCCTCGGCCATGTCATATATGCCGGAGGAATAGCAGTGGACCCGACCACCGTGGAAGTGGTAACCAACTGGTTGCAGCCCACGACCGTGACCGAGATCTGGAGTTTTCTCGGATTGGCCGGATACTACCGCCGGTTCATCGAGAATTTTTCGAAGATCGCCAAGCCTATGACCATACTGCTTCAAAAGGAAGTGAAGTTTGAATGGACCCCAGATTGCGAGGAAAGCTTCCAAACCCACAAGAAGTAGCTCGTGTCAGCCCCGATCCTGACCCTGCCAGACATCCAGAAAGACTTCCACGTTTACTGCGATGCGTCTCACCAAGGTTTGGGATGTGTCTTGATGCAAGATGGGAAGGTGATATCCTATGCCTCCCAACAGCTGAGATCGCATGAGCTGAACTACCCAACCCACGACCTGGATTAGCAGTCGTGGTTCATGCCTTGAAGATATGGAGACATTACCTTGTGGGGAATCGGTGTGAGGTCTTCACCGACCACAAGAGCCTCAAGTATATATTCACCCAACCGGACCTGAATCTCAGGCAAAGGAGATGGTTGGAATTGATCAAGGATTACGACTTGGGAATCCATTATCATCCAGGCAAGGCAAATGTGGTGGCAGACGCCCTTAGTCGAAAAGGTATTGCAATGCCATCATGATTCAGGACCAAGCACCTTTGCTATACAAGGAGATGGAAAGGCTGAATTTAGGGATCCCACCCGAGCGTACCTCGCTGCTTTGGAGTCTTGGCCTGTCTTAATAGGCCAGATCTGAGAAAGCAGAAGGAAGACCCGGACATCTTGGAGATCCAGCAGAACGTGCAGAAGAGTAAAGCCCCGGATTCTCGAGGACGAACATGGGACCATATGGTTCAGAAACCGTATATGTGTGCCCCGACAAGCCTGAGTTGGAGACCCTCATCCTTCAAAGAAGCCCACGATACTCTATACTCCATTCATCCCGGGAGTACAAAGATGTATCAAGACCTGAAGGAGAAATATTGGTGGGTCAGCATGAAGAGAGAAATAGCTGAGTATGTGGCCAAGTGCGACACATGCCGACGAGTCAAGGCAGAGCATCAAAGACCTGCTGGACTATTACAGCCTCTCAAGGTCCCCGAATGGAAGTGGGAAGAAATAGGAATGGACTTCATCACGGGACTGCCCAGGACCCAAGCTGGTCATGATTCCATCTGGGTGATCATCAACCGACTCACCAAGGTGGCTCACTTCATCCCCGTCAAGACAACTTACACTGTCGCCAAATTGGCCGAGTTGTATATGACCCAGATCGTGTGCCTTCACGGAGTTCCTAAGAAGATTGTATCTGACCGTGGGAGTCAGTTTACCTCCAAGTTTTGGAGAACCTTCAAGAGAAACTCGGCACCTGGCTGAACTTTAGCACCGCCTATCATCCACAGACCGACGGTCAAACCGAAAGGGTCAACCAAATACTGGAGGATATGCTTAGAGCTTGCGCTCTAGACTTTGGCGAAATGTGGACAAGAACTTGCCCCTATGCGGAGTTCTCCTACAACAATAGCTATCAGGCCAGCCTGCAAATGTCCCCGTTCGGAGCACTTTACGGGCGTAAGTGTAGAACGTCGCTGCTCTGGGATCAGACTAGAGAGTCGCAACTGTTTGGGACAGACATATTGAGAGAAGCTGAAGAGAAGGTCAAGATCATAAGGGACTGATTAAAGATGGGAAAATTACTCACATGCCATTATAATTTTCAGAAATTGCCTATATGCCACTGTCAGTGACTGTGGCAGACCCCATCTGTCAGTGACACACCGATGGCATATTGGGAAACCATGAAAATTGTAATGGCATGGAAAAAATTAACCCATTAAAGATAGCCCAAGTCCCGACAAAAGAGCTACGCCGATAACCGCCGAAGAGACCTAACCTTTGAGGAGGGTGATTATGTCTATCTCCGAGTCACTCCCCTCCACGGCACTCAAAGGTTCAACATGAAAGGCAAGCTAGCACCCCGCTACGTCGGACCTTTTCAGATCCTCCGACGGCAAGGAGAAGTGGCATATCAACTTGAACTGCCTCCATCATTGGCAGGAGTTCACGATGTGTTCCATGTCTCTCAGTTGAAGAAGTGTCCTTCATGTGCCCGCCGAACAAGCCGATCTTCAACAATTCAACGTCCAAGAAGATTTGACCTACATCGAGAAACCCATCAAGATCTTGGAATCCAAGGAAAGGGTAACCAGGAGTCGTGTAGTCCGCTTCTGCAAGGTTCAGTGGAACAACCACCCAGCCGAAGAAGCTACATGGGAAAAGGAAGACGAGCTGAAAACCCAATACCCCGAGCTATTCGAGTAGCGTTCCAATCTCGAGGACGAGATTCTTTGTAAGGGGGATAGGTTTGTAACACCCCAAATTTTCAAAGAAATAAAATATTATTTAATCCAATTTCCTGGAATTTATTATTTTGGAAATACCTTAATACCCTCCTTCACCATTTTGAACTACAACATAGATGAAATGGCCAAACCAGGAGCTGAAAATTTTTATGTATGATCCTAAGGACAAGATATATTTTTGAGAATTTTTACAATTGTTTCCAACCTTGGAAGTAGCCCTATTATTTTAAACCAATTTCTATAATTATTTTTAATCAGAAAATGTTTTAACAGTAATGGGCCTCCCTCCTCCCTTTCTCTCTCTCCCCCGGCCGGCCCAGCCCGTTACCCTCGCACCGCCTCGGACTGACAGCCCGACCCCACCCGTAGTGAGCCCCTCTCCTCTCGCGCGCGCGCCCCGACACACCGGCCCACTTGTCAGCGCCAACCGCCCCCTCTCGCGCCCGAGCCCGACCCCACCGTCAGCTGCCACCCTCGCACGCTCGCGCCCGCTGACCGCCTTGGCCCACTGTCGGACCCCATCATCCACCTCCTGCCACCGCCCCCAAATCACGCCGGCCGACGACCCCGCCTCGGATCCGCCTCGCTGGCCCCTCCCTCATTCAATTGGCGCCGGTTAATGCACCCCGAGGGCCCGCCGGCCATTTAATCGCGTTAAGGGGACGCATTTAAGCCCCCAGGAATGTAGCACCGTGCATGGCCGAGACCTCACAGGCGAGTAAAAGCCCTCCCCTCGGCTTTCCTTGCATGCGACCCCCCTGAGCCCCTCCGACGCCTCTATTTAAGCCCTTGACCTCCGCCGCGGTCCAGCCTGCACGCCCGATCGCGTTGAAAACGAACCAGAGCGCCACGTTTTGCTTTTTCGCGCACCACCACCGCCCGCACTCCGGTCATCGCTCACCGTTGTCGGTGACCTCCTTCGTCCTCGCCGCCCACACCATTGTGACCGCACGAACCTCGCCAGCCTCGGCCACCGCTCCGTCGTCGATGAACCCCGCCGGATCGCCGTCCCCGCCAAGGACCCGAACACCTTCGCCACCTCCGCTCGTCACTGACCTCGCTCCGTCGACCATTCGCCCCACCAACGGTACCTTCATGTTCCCCTAGTCATCCTCTTTCCGTTTTAGGCCTTAGGCACGACCGCCATCGCTCGCCGTGGCCCTAGCCTGCTCGTTGTCGCCGGAGAAGACGACCGGCACGGTCGAGTACCCGTGCCGTGTCGGATTCAATCCTGGTCGTGCGATCCAGATCCAACGGTGGCGATTAAATCATCTGTGCGGTTTAATCCACGCCGTCGGATTTGAGTGAAGCCGTAATGTGCGATCTCGTGCGTTCATTTATATTTAAAACTCACGTTTAATCTGGAGCGTCCATCGCGTACCGGTTCAGCGTTTTAATCCTGGCCGTCCGCGATAACTTAACTCCCCCGCCTCGCCCGTGACCGTCCGATCGCGATCCAATGGTGGATCTCGATCCGGCGCACGCGCACAGTGCGCGGGTTCACCGTGGGCCTGGCTCACCGTGGACCCGAGGATATTTTGAGTTTAATTTAAATTTCAGAAATGCTTTTAAACTTCAAAAATTCATATCTGGCGCATTTTAACTTCAAAAATTACCATTCCAATTTCAGAAATTTTGTAATATTATTCTCTTCATGTTCATACAAAAAAACAGTATGTTACTTTGGATTTTTCATGTTTATTGAAATAGGTATTCAAATGCCCTTAGGGTAAAATGTAAATTCAATTATTTAAATTTCAGTAAAGTTTATAGCTATTCCTTCTGTTCATATACTGAAAACCATTAAATTGTCCATGAACCTTTCATTTTAAATTTTATTAGAAGACTTAAAATGGGATTACTCACATTTAAAACCCTTTTTACAAAGGACTACATTTCATTATAATTCCTTCTAAATTATTTATAAAATAAATTTCAGAAACTTAACAACTTGATTTCCTTTAAATTAAACCAATTTAACCTATGTGCTTGTTGTGTGATTTTATATTGTTTAATTGAATGTTGTATTTATTTTATTTTACTTTATTTATATTGGGAAGATTACGACGCCGCCGAGGAGCCAGAATATTACTCCCTCCCCATTCGCTGGACCAAGGAAAGTCACCAAACAACATTTTTGAGCATATTGAACCCATGTTTTATTAAACTATCGCTAAAACACATAGGCTATACATGCATAGTCCAATGAAACCCTTACAATATATTTATTTAGGATCCCTCGACCTTGATGTGCAACCCAAGCCATGCTATCTCGTCTAACCTCCTTGTCACCATATGATTAGTATTATTAGCTAGTGTCTAATGTATTGACACGATCGCTATAGGATAAAATGAGTCGTAGCAAAATAGTTATACTATATGATCCCCGTTAATTCTTATCCTTGGAATTCTGTCGGAGATGAGTTGTGGTTGTGAGTGAATGCATGGTGGGTTCCGGGTGCAAGCTAGGGCATTGGTCGGTAGCACCCGGGGCACTATAAGGACCGGTCTACGGGATCCGTTGCAATACACTTCCGTACTAACCACAAGTCTAATGGGTAAGTCCTAACTAAGGTATGGAGTGTTCCAAACCGAGGCCACAATTTGGAGATGGGTCAAGCAGCACCTACGGGTGGCTTGTACCGATGTGGCGCAAAAGGGGGTGCGACGTTAGCCGGGATGCGGCCCGACGCGCCAGTGAAACCTGGAGCGGGTGGTTATCGCTTGGAGCATTTCATGCCGAGGTTTTGGCACGAGTTCCCGTGGTATGGGTCATCTCGTTTGGGATGAGTGCGTGCCTTGTGGGTACAGGAGTACATCTCTGATCTGAGTCTTAAATCTTTTCGAAAGCCGAGCCCACGGTCAAGAGCGGGTTGTGTGACATCCCACAGTTAGTTTACTTTTGATATGTATGTGCATGATGGTTTGACATGTAAGGACTGTTGTGCGAGGAGGTAAAACGTACTCCTCGAGTTAGATGATATTATTGTTGTTCATGTTTACTTTCCGTATGATAAAACTTGACTACATTAATTGCAATAACTAAAAATGTACTTTTCCGCACTTTTAGCCAATTATCCTTCCTTTGTTATTACCTTGCATTATTACCTGCATTTGCGGTGGCTTGTTGAGTACTTTTTGTACTCATACCCGTTGAACACCTCAGAGGATGCCTACTATGAAGACGGTCTAGAGTAGCGACCCAGTCAAGTGAAAAGATCTTGAAGAAGACGTTCGTCATGCATTTCAATTATTTTTATTACTGTTTTTATTAAACTCTGATGTAATAAATATGGTATGCGTACCATGAATATTGTCGTATGTACGATTGTCGCATGATGAACCTCTTGTATTATTGTTTTTCACATGAAATTCAATAATGTTCCGATTTCGATAAATCGGGGCGCCACAGTAAGTCTCTATTTATTAATGTACTTATTTTGAATTATGTTAGGGATATATTGCATAATTAGGTAGTTAAATCAATAAAATATTTAAATGACATATTAGAGTAATGTACAATTGAATTATGTTGACATACAATTGTAGATGGTGAAAAAGGATTTATCCACTCACGGTTACGATCCTCGTCACCATCCGCCAAAAGGTGTCGAACCCCCAATGTGTTTATGTGGAGACACATGTAAATTCATGAGAAGTCAGGTTGACCTCACCTACGAGATGAGTTATTGAAAGTGTGCGAACTACTCTTGGACTCCTGAAAAGCCAAAGTCAAGGCCAAAGCGTGGACCACGTGCAAACAAACCAATATTAATAACTTTTTTCTGTTCATTAGTATATATTTCTCGAATAAATCGCTTACAATATGTGTATTAATATTTATGCATGTAGGTAACTCCTCCACCGTCGCCACCTCCACTATGTGACTTTGTCGAATGGATCGATAAAGAGGTGGATCCGGATGACTGAGCCTCTCTTATGAGGCACCATGCGTTCAATAGAGAGGCTCAGTGAGATGAGATACTAGAAGTAATGCGTTATAGAGCCACGTTCAGCACCTGATCGGTCGAACATGGCCACGTCAGCCATGTTTAGTCGTTTAAGTGTCGAACGTGCCAACGGCTAGCCCACGTTAGCACCACAACAGCTACTTCGGGCAAATGTGGCCATATCAGCCATGTTCAGTCGATCAAGTGCCGAACGTTGCTGACGTGGCCACGTTCGCCTGAAGTAGCTGTTGTGGAGCTGACGTGGCTAGCCGTTGGCCACGTTCGGCACTACAACGGCTGAATGTGGCTAACGTGGCGATGTTCGGATCGATGATAGTGCCGAACGTGGCCTCACATGGCCACGTTGGTGGATAGATATCGACGGGAGGCTATTTTTGCAATTTTTAAAATTCAAATACCATATTTGATTTTTTTAAAAAAAATATTAAAACATTATGTGTACAAGTAACTCTAAATTCTTATGAACACCGAAGACCTTAACGTGAGACGGGCAACACGGTTCATGACTCAAGCGACCCACTACTACGAATTGGTTTACAAAACTGGCAACAACCGGATACCTTCTAATTTTACTTAGGACATGTTTGGATCCTAGGTATTGGGTTTAGAATTAAAGAATTGGAAATCAAATTCCATGAGGTGGGCTATTTTGGGTCACCATGAATTGGAATTATCAAATCCGATCTAGAATCAACCAGAAATTCATAGTTCTGCTTAATTCCTCTTCAAAAAAAAAGAATTGACTGTAATTCCTATATTTGGTCAAAATTGATCATTGTACCATGCATTCCTTCATCAAGCTGTGTTTTTATAGCTAATATTTCTTGTATTGGTCCCGTTTGGATCCCAAGTATTGAAAGAAATGGAATTCATTTCAAATTCTATAAAACACTGATTTTTGTAGAATTTAATTGAAATCCAATATTTATGTTTAGGCATTCCATATAATTTAAATACGAGAAACTAATTCTCAAACCTGTTTAGTTGATCAAACCATGGAATTAATGCCATTAATACAAGAAATATTAGCTATAAAAACAAGCTTGATAAATGAATGCATAGTATAATGATTAATTTTGACAAATATAGGAATTCTAGTCATTTCTTTTTTTCTTGAAGAGAAATTGGGTAGAACATGTGAATTCCTAGTTGAATTCTAGATCGGATTTAATAATTCCAATTCTATGGTAGCCCAAACAACCCCCCATAGAAATTGAATTCCAATTCTTTAATTCTAAACCCAATACCCTAGGATTTAATTCTTCAATAGAATTGATTCCATGGTTTGATCAATCAAACTGTTTGGAAATTAGTTCTCGTATTTTAATTCTATGGAATGCTCAAACATAAATAGTGAATTTCAATTAAATTCCACACAATTCAATGTTTTATAGAATTGAAATGTATTCACTTTTTTTCAATATCTGGGATCCAAATGGGACGTTATCGTTTTTTGGATTATTAGTTTAGTTTAATAGATAAATAAATCAATTATATCGTTAATATCTGCAAAATAATTAGCTTGTGTTTAATCGGTAGGATGTGGTATGACAAAATTAATCTATTATATTTTTCAAACTTTTGTTTATGGATAAAATAAGATGCAAATATTCTTTTACATGTTTACTTTTATTGTCCCACCCTCTGACCCCTCCCATTCGTACTCGCTTTATCCATGCATAAAGATGATAATGAGTTTATATTCACTGAGTTTAATTATTTCAAATCTATACACATTAACAAAAAAATATTCCCATCAAGTGACCCATATATACATGTAGCTCCAATTTCTTCCAAACTCATACCCATCGTCATGGTGAATGACTTGTCGAGTCATTGAAGTCACTTGCCGCCTGGAGTCAGTGCTGGCTAATTGGAGAGCAAAAGCGTGGAACACATGACGCATACTTACGTGGAGGCGTTAGTCGACACTAGAGACTAGAGCATGGAGATAGTGGAGCACTAGAGACGACTGGCACTAGAGTTAGAGTAGCAATGTCGATAACCGTTGAACCGTGTTGCCTACATTCGATGTTTAGAACTTAGAGTTTGGATTGAGGAGTGAGAAGGAGTGGAGCTACATGCCATTAACCGATGTAGAACCCAGGGTTTGGGAGAGAAGCGGAGACCAATAAAAATGAATTTATGAAAGACTAAAGTAAATTATTGTTTTTAATGGATTGAGCTATAAATAAATGGTCTATTAGGTGGCAAGTATCTATCATGTATAGATATAGATAGTATAAAATTATATCCATATCCCCGTGTCATTAGGTTTGTTTTTTCTACGAACGAACAATTTAACCTCATGATCAAAATCATCATTTTTGAATTTTGGGTATACGATGCCATCTTTATCCATGTAGTGTGCCCGCGACCATGTAGGGGCTGAAGTTTACTTTAGCCAACTTAGCTCCTATCACATCGGACGTTCGGATGCTAATTAAAAGGAATAAACATGAGCTATTATAAAACTAATTGTAGAACCCCTAAACTAATTCGTAAAACGAATCTACTAAGCCTAACTAATCCATCATTAACCCGGATTAGGCCGGTCCAATTCTGCAGCTCCCTCAGCCCAGCAATCGCATCGCCGCCCATTTACCTGGGTCAAACCCGATCAACAGACTAGCGAATCTCCTATCGTTCCTAGCCCATTTACCCGACTGGGCCGGCCCGACTCCGCGGCCCCCTCTGCCCGCAGTCGCTCGCCGCCCGTGTACCTGAGTCACATGCGGCCCAAGACATGACAGGTCTCCTCTCATCTTCGCGTCTCTCTGTTGACTTCCGTTGACAATCACTCATCACTTCTAAACCATAAGGTCTATGATATTCAACATGACTCCTTACTATGACAGGAGCTAAGGTTTACTTTAGCCAACTTTAGCTCATATAACATCGGACGTTCAGATGCTAATTAAAAGAATAAACATGGGCTAATTATAAAAACTAATTGCAGACTCTCTAAACTAATTCGTAAGACAAATCTACTAAGCCTAACTAATTCATCGCTAACATATTTTTAACGGTAACATTATATTATCAAATCGTTAACTAATTAAATTTAATTGGTAGATCTATAATTAATTTTATAATTAACTCCTCACCCACTCACTCACCCACCCACCAACACCGCCGCCGCGCTGTCTTGTCAAGACTCCTGACCCCGCGACTCGCCCCCCGCCCCGTGCCACTTGCGCAGTACGCGAGCCGGATACACGCAGAACGCAGCACGCAACACAGGCGGGCGGCGGCTAGCTAACTGTCGAGATCGCAGGGACACGGACGGAATACGCCCTCGTGCCGCGCTGGGACTGTATTTAGTACGGCGACTGCTACTGCGCCAGCGGCCAGCACACGACTCCGCGCATCATCCATCCCCACGCACAGCGGCGTCAGCGCGCCTTTTGCCGACTTGCCGTGCCGTCTCCATCTTCTATTTCCCTCTCCCTAGCTCTCCCCCTGCGGCTACTATTTGTCCCCCGAGATTTCTCTTCCTCTTGGCTATTGGTCCCTCTTCCGTCGCTAGCCGCGCGCTTGGGTTGCCGTTACGTCAGGGATCTCGTCGGGCGTCGGCGGCAGAGAGAGAGAGAGGATAAGAGAGATGAGAGAGGAGAGAGAGATAGAGGAGGAGAGAGAGAGAGAGAGAGAGATGGCAGGGGGACGGGGTGTACTGGGAGAGCCGGCGGAGGCAAACGTCCGGGGCGGGTCGCGCGGCTCGTCAGCACCACCGTGCCTACCCGCTCGACACCTGCAAGACCAAGTTCCAGCCGAGCTCCAGACGCAGCCAGGCGCGCACAAGTACGTAACACCGACTCTCTCTCTCTCCTCTCTCTCTCTCTCTCCGCCGTGTGGTGGATTGCTGATCCGTTAGTCGGGAGCTGAGGAGATCGCCTGCTCGAGCATTGGCCACTGGGTACTCGATCAAGACTCAAGGGCGGGCCGTGAGGATTGGGATCTGATCGTTACTGATTTACAGTGTGCTTGGGATGATCGTGATTGTTCCGTGGAACATGCTTTCATCCTAACATACCAGTTGCGAATTCTCTGGGATAGAACTGTCCTTCACATCTCATTTGGTGGCCGAGGATGCAGAAACCCTCCAGCCTTGTCTTCTTACACCGGCTTGTTGTTAAAAGGGGAAAGGAACTTCAGAAACCAGTATTTGCATTATATCTCTGTATTAAGTTAATCAGGAATCCATTTAATCTGGAAACGTAAAATAGGTTGGCGCCATGTTGGTTTCACTGGAGATTTTTCCTGTGGCCAATCAATCAACTAGTTTGGGAAAAAAATCAATGATAAATAATAATTCATGCAAGCTAAAAGTTTTCTTCAACTCCACACTACTCCAATTGCAGTAGGAAACTTATTAGAAATAACTTCCATACAGAAGTCTTAATCTCGAGTGGTATTTTGTTTTTCCATATTTCCATCTGTCGTGTACTAATCAGTGACTCACCCCTCCACAAGATATAAGGCTGTAGAGGGACTTGGACAAGTACATGTTTTTCTCTTCAGTAGTATTGACCTGCAGGAGGTGCTCCAGCTGATTTATAAATTAAGTTCTTCCAGCTAATTATCTTCCTCAAGAAACACACACATTCTCATACAGTAATTAGGGAAGTATGTGACCTTAACATTTTCCTATATTAGTATCTCACTTGATGCACTTCTACACTCTTAGATTTATTTGGGTCTCATGCATTTTTACCAGTGTTTCATGTACGTCCTGGGCTCCATGCCTTAGGTAGTTTGTTTAAAGAGATTTGCTTCATGTGTTGTGTCTCTAGCACATTTGTTTTCATTATTTATTTTATACTTATCAATTATGCGTTTACATAATAAGTGACCGTGCATGCTTTGTTTCAGGAATCTTCAGATGTCTTTTGGGAAGCTGTTCAGAAAAGACAAATTCTATCCCTATATCAGGGCCTTAAGACAAAGAACATTCAATCGTTCATTTCGCAATTTGTTTACTTTTATGGCTATAGCTATTTTAAAAGACTCTACTTGGAGAAGAGTGGAGCAAAATCGATTGGAACAAAAGCCAACCTGTTAGTTGCTGCTGCTGCTGGTGCTTGCACAGTTGTTGTGACACAGGTAGCTATTGTCATCGGTAGTTAGGTACTTAGGTACCATTTACTGAAAATCAATTTAATCTGCCCAACCGTATGTGCTTGTTTCTTTTGTCATTTCAGCCACTAGATACAGCATCTTCTAAAATGCAAACAAGTGCATTGGAAAGTCCAAAGGACTGCGAGCAACTCTTGCTGAAGGCACTTGGCTTGAGGCATTTGATGGATTGGGCATTTCACTTATATTAACATGTAATCCTTCTATTCAGGTACAGAACCCCTGCATTGTTATTGTTTTTTCATATAAGAACATAGGTACTGAAATTCTTTTTAAAAGGTACTAATATAGTTATTTATGTGCATGTTTACATCAGTCATAAATTCATTTGTTTGAAACGAACAGACAGAGGCAAAACTATTGGACAATTACTGGTTGTGTACTGTACTGTATTTGTATATAAATGAAATGAAGTTCGCATTCTTTTAAAAAATTACAAATATCCTGAGCTCAACATACAGTCAGACCAACTTGGTCTCATTGTTTCATACTTTCATTATAAATTATAAAACGATCCTGAGATTAACAATGAAGGAGGAACTGCAGAACTTAATTTGTGGATGTGTGCTGCTGTCAAGTTTTTTACTAGAACAGTTGTATGCTAACTATTTAGTTCTACAAAATGATACACAGCATTGCGTTGAATTTTCTACCTTCCTGATTCAGTTGACAAAAACTTGGGTTGTAAACTTGTAAATGTTATTCTAGTTTTGTAAATGTAGAACCTTCAAACATAGGTAAAGTAATATGCCATAACATAGACCAGGTAGAATGTATAAAAAACATATTTCTAGTCTAAGATCACCTTATGATATGGATGTGTGGTATTTATAACACATTAAGCTCTAGGAAACAACTAGAACTAAATTTCATACTTTGAGATTCACTTTGTTTTTCCATGCACCAATTGATAAATATTTTATGGCTGTTGTTACCTCGCTGTTGCAGTACACTGTATTGGATCAGCTCAAGCAGAAGCTACTTTCTGAGACAGAGACTTAAAAATGCAGAATCAGGGGTAATTCTTCACAAGTTGCTCTTTCTGCCTTCGCTGCATTTCTCCTTGGCGCCATCTCAAAAAGTGTTGCTACAATATTAACTTACCCACTAATCAGGTTGGTAAACTTCTTTCTCAGCAGATTCTATAATATTTCCACCAGTTTTTGCTTGCCAATGCTCTGTATAATTACTATCGCCATGGCAAATTCTGACATTGACGTCAAACAGGTGCAAGGTTATGATTCAGGCTGCAGACCCTGATGAGGACGATGATGAAGAATCAGAAAGACCAGGCAAATCAAGATCTCCCAAAACAATGTTGGGTGCCTTGCATGCCATGTGGAACAAGGAAGGCATCCCAGGTTTCTTCAAAGGGTTACATGCTCAGATACTAAAGACTGTTCTGAGCTCTGCATTATTGCTGATGATAAAGGAGAAGATCTCCAGGTTTACATGGATCTCGCTGCTTGCCCTTCGGCGGTATCTCTTGTATCTCAGAAAAGAATCAAGAGTGCATAAGTTGTATCATAATCCCTGCATAAGAACCTAGTAGTCCATGTGGTATTTCGGTATTTTGAAATCATTTACCGAAGAATAAACCTGAGGAACAACGACACATACATGTGGGATCACTTTGGTGGCGTCAGGGAATGTTTCTGAATAAATTAGTTTGTTTCTTTTTTAGCCCTGAATGTCTTATAGCTGTGAAATGAAATATCTTTTTCCCAGAATTACTTGTAATCTACTAGTAATATGTAATGTGTGACATAACAGTTCTGTTGATCCGGAAATGAATAAGTTACATTGATTTTTCCATGTTGTAATGTCAGATGCCTAGTGTAAGGTTCTGCCAGAACTCCGCAGCCACAATTTCGCATATGTGCACCAAAAATTTGAACATATAGAGCCCCCGTTTGAGACAGCTGATTCATTAGGATTAAATCAGTAGCGGATTGTTTATCCAAGTGAAAAATTATTTGCATCTTAAGAAATAATCATAATACACTAATAATCATAATTATACGAAGAACTGATTATTCGGACTGTTGGTCCGATTTTGTTCTCATACCTTCGAATGCTCTAAATTACCCATAAATTATCACTCACTAAAACATAGCAATGAATCATAATTATATGAAGAACTGTTATAGATTAAATAATAATAGATTAGATTTATTCTGATTGTTTCAATTCAGTTTAGATTTCCCTAGATATTAGTAGATTGATCTATTAGAGTCCTTAGAGATTAGGTTGTTTCAATTCAGTTTAGATTTCCCTAGATATTAGTAGATTGATCTATTAGAGTCTTTAGAGATTAGGTTGCCTTGGCTTATGTCAAGGACCTTATGGTCCAAGACAGCACTCCCTTTGCTACGGAGACCGTAGCTCCGGCGAGTGGGTGGCGCCAGGAGTAGCTCCTGGTTGCCAAATGGTGTCCGGAGAATGGGGATAAAGGAAGCAGAGTAAGGAGAGGTAGAGGTTTGGGGTATTTGTTCTTTTTCTTTCCTCATAGTGACAATTACATCCCTTATTTATAGCCCATAGGCTATCTAACAACTGATTACAGCTGGCTAACAGAATTTCTAACCACCTTTTTAGCTTGTCACATAAGCTTGACAGCCTACAGCTTGTCCTAGAAGCTATCTAGACAGCCTATAGTGTATTCCAGAAGCTATGTTATGTCTATGTGTGGGAACGGCGTTGATAATGCCTTCCCCACATGACATCTCTCCCTCCCTCGACGAGCAGCTCGTCCTCGAGCTGGTAATCTGGATAGCGGTCCATGAAGCTGTCGGCGTCCTCCCAAGTCACACAGATGCCGCAGATTCTCCCTTCCAATGCACCAACAGTTGGCGAACACCTCTAGCCAACCGAGAGCGAAGAACATGTTCCGGCTCAGGTACCACCGCCCCATGGTGAATATGTGGAAGGGGTGGTGGAGCTGCTAGTGGCGTGCCTATGAACTTCTTCAGGAGTCCCACATGGAAAACGTCATGAAGGCGAGCTCGGGGAGGAAGCTCCAACTGATAGGCAACCACATTGATGACAGCCGAAATACGGAATGGCCCATAGAAGCGAGGTCGTAGCTTCCCTGATGTTGATGCCTGCAGAGTGGGTACAGATCGGTGGTGCAAGCGAAGCCAGACCCAATCCCCCACTGAGAACTGAACATCTCGGTGTAGTTTGTCATAGTGATGCTTGTAGGTGGCTTGTGCTTGCTCAAGACGTAGCCGGACGTCAGCCAGGAAGTCATCCCGTTCGGCCATATTTTTAGCGACTGCTGACACACGTGTCTCCCCCGGTTCATAGGAACGGATGGACGGAGGCTCGCGACCATGTACCACCCTGAACGGAGTATCACGAAGTGCTGATTGGTAGGCAGTATTGTAGACATATTCTGCCCACGGAAGCCAACGGAGCCACTGCCGCGGCCGGTCTCCCGTGAAGCAGCGGAGATACATGGTAATAACCTTATTAGATGCCTCCGTTTGCCCATCAGATTGTGGGTGAAAAGTTGATGACATGTGTAATTTGGTGCCTATGAGTCGCATCAATTCCCGCCAAAAGATGGAGTTGAAAACAGGATCTCGGTCTGAAACAATGGACTGGGGTACTCCATGGAGCCGGACGATCTCAACAAAAAATGCATGAGCCACCGACTCCGCCGTATAAGGATGGCCCAAGGCAATAAAATGGCAATACTTGCTGAATCGATCAACCACCGTAAGAATTACCGACTTCCCGCCCACACGTGGCAATGCTTCCACGAAATCAAGACCAATGTCTGACCATAAAGCCGTCGGTACTGGTAAGGGCAACAGAAGCCCTGCCAGGTGAAGATGATCAATTTTGTAGCGTTGGCAGGTAGTGCATGCACGTACAAAATCTTGGACTGCTCGCCGGAGGTTGGGAGAATGACAATCGCGGCGCAGTCGATGCAAAGTGCGTTGGACACCCTCATGGCCGTTGTCATGAATAGCCGCAATAAGCTCATGCAAAAGCGGTGACTCTGGTGGAATGTAAAGCCTACCCTGAAATGCCACTAGACCATCCAAAAGGGACCATGGAGCAAGACGTTGCCCTGCTGTAATCTCATTTTTAAGGGCCACCAAACAGGGATCAGTGTCATGAGCTTGGCGGAGTCGATTGATAAAATCGAAGGTGGAACCGGAGATTACATGGAGCAGTGGCTCTTCCGTATCACGTCTGGATAACGCGTCTGCGACGGTGTTGGCAGTACCAGCTTTGTACTCCACGGTAAAATCAAAACCCAGAAGTTTGCCTACCCAATGATGTTGAGGTATTGTAGCCAAACGCTGGTCAAGTAGGAACTTTAGACTGAAATGATCAGTTCGCACCAGAAAATGTCGTCCCCACAAGTATGGTCTCCAATGGCGAATAGCAAGGACCAACCCAATTAGCTCGCGCTCATAGGCCGCTAGAGAGCGATGCCTTGGTGCTGCAATTCGGCTGAAGAACGCCAAGGGTGTTGTTCTTGAAGAAGAACCGCCCCAAATCCGTGAGTCGAAGAATCACATTCAACAATGAACAGCTGGCCAAAATTCGGCAACGCGAGCACTGGTGCTGTAGTAATTGCCACTTTGAGGGCCTGGAATGTTGTCTCAGCTTCTGTGTTCCATGAAAACCCATCCTTACGAAGAAGAGTCGTAAGAGGAGCCGTAATTGTCCCAAATTCTTTGACAAACTTGCGATAGTATCCTGCCAGCCCAAGGAAGCCACGAACTGCTCGCACCGAGCAGGGAAACCGGCCAATCAGTGACCGCCGTTACCTTGGCCGGATCCATAGCCACGCCCGCAACTGAGATGACATGGCCGAGGTATGAAACAGAACTCGTGCCAAACTCGTATTTGGAGCGCTTGACAAAAAGATGGTGTTGGTGTAGAACTTCTAGGACGGCTCGGACATGACGAAGATGGTCTGTCTAGGACAAACTATAGATGAGTATGTCATCAAAAAATACGAGAACAAACCGTCGAAGGAATGGTCGTAGAACATCGTTCATGAGCGCCTGAAATGTTGCTGGTGTGTTGCATAATCCGAAAGGCATCACCAAAAATTCGTAGAGTCCATCATGTGTGCGGAATGCAGTTTTGGCAATGTCTTCAGATCTCATCCGCACCTGATGATAACCCGAGCGCAGATCCAATTTGGAAAAGAAACGAGTACCATGTAACTCATCCAACAACTCATCAACTACTTGAATAGGATATGCATCCTTGATTGTAATGGCGTTTAAAGCGCGATAATCGACGCAAAACTGCCAAGTACTGTCAGCTTTCCATACCAGCAATACTGGTGAGGAAAATGCAGAGGAACTTCTGCGGATAATCCCTTGTTGAAGCATTGCAGCACACTGGCGCTCCAGCTCATCCTTGTGTGCTGCTGGATAGTGATATGGTCGAACGGCCACTGGTAATGACCCTGGGAGGAGCGTGATGTTGTGGTTGTGAGCTCGGGGAGGTGGCAGTCCCTTGGGTTCATCAAATACAGCAGCAAAAGCATCCAGGAGGTTATGCATGAGATCGTCCCCTGTACATGTCCGAAGAGCTGGACTAGGCAGTCCTGGCTGTCCATGCCAGCAGACCTGATGATCACCACGCCAAAACGACATGGTCAGAGCCCTGAAGTCCCACAGAATTGGACCAAGAGAAGCCAACCATTGTGTTCCCAGGACTATGTCGTATCTAGCCAAGGGTAGAGCAAAAAAATCTGCAGAAAATGTTTCCTGGTCAACGCAAAATTGCGCACCACGGAACACACCCGGATATGGTACCCGATCACCATTAGCCACTGTCACATGCATTTTGCCCCCTGGCCGTAGCTGTAGAGACGTGCGGGCTAATGCTCCATCAGCCACAAAGTTATGTGCTGATCCTGAATCAATGAGAGCAAGAAGCTTGAGGCCACCCAGCTTGACGTATACTTGCATTGTTTCCCCTGTCCGGATGCCTGTGATTGCATGAACCGATATCTGAGGTTCATCAATATCATGGCTCTCCGACCCCTGTTCCTCATCATCTTCAAAGGCCAATTCCAGGAGGAAAATTCGTTTACATACCCTGTTATGTCCCCTTGTGAACTTCTCATTGCAATTAAAACATAGTCCCAACCGACGACGTTCCTCCATTTCTCCTTGTGACAGATGTTTGATCTGCCGGCCTTCAACCGTCATCTGTGTTGGTTGTGCACTCACCGGAGGGGGAAATGATGGGCATTGAGGAGGTGTCGGTAGAAGACCTTTGTGATGCCATTGCCGACCTTGTGTCGGAATTGCTGCAGCACACTGCTCGTGCAATTCCAATTTGCGTGCTAGACTCATAGCAGTGGCTAGGGACTGTGGGTTAAGGATTTTCACATCGAGACTCAGGGGAGGTAGCAATCCAGCTGTGAATAACTGCACCTTCTGGGCCTCTGTGAGTGAACCGGCGCGGGGAAGCAAAGCTTCAAACTGGTCCTGGTATTCCACAACTGAGCTCGTACGTTTACAGGCTACCAGCTCGCCATGAGGATTCGAGCGCAATGGTGGCCCAAAACGAGTGTTCAGGAGCTCAACGAAGCGTCTCCATGGTGGTGTCCCTTCCTCACTCTGGATCTGCATGAACTAGAGCTGAGCGCCCGCTTCCAGATTGTAAGACGCCATCCAGACTTTTTCTTCTTCAGCAATCCGCTGTTGACGAAAGAAAGACTCACAGCGATTGATGAAAGCCAGAGGGTCTGTTTTACCATCAAACCTGAGAAAATCCATCTTCTGAAAACGGGGTGGTCGATCTATGTTGTAGTCACTGCCATGCGCCTTGAGACCAGATGAAGAGGAGTCAGCAGTTCGGTGTTCCAGGACATCGATCTTAGACTGCAGGGTCTCAACTGATGCAGTTAGCCGAGCAATGAGAACAGCCAGATCACCCGTCGTTGGTTCAGCCATCAGTGGTAACGACGATGAGTTCAGAGGAACAGAAGACGCCGTAGAAGCTGATTCAGAACTCATTGAAGCAGTAGAGCTGGATCGCCTAGATCCTGATACCAAGTTGTCAAGGACCTTATGGTCCAAGACAACACTCCCTTTGCTACGGAGACCGTAGCTCCGGCGAGTGGGTGGCGCCAGGAGTAGCTCCTGGTTGCCAAATGGTGTCCGGAGAATGGGGATAAAGGAAGCAGAGGAAGGAGAGGTAGAGGTTTGGGGTATTTGTTCTTTTTCTTTCCTCATAGTGACAATTACATCCCTTATTTATAGCCCATGGGCTATCTAACAGCTGATTACAGCTGGCTAACAGAAATCCTAACCACCTTTTTAGCTTGTCACATAAGCTTGACAGCCTACAGCTTGTCCTAGAAGCTATCTAGACAGCCTATAGTGTATTCCAGAAGCTATGTTATGTCTATGTGTGGGAACGGCGTTAATAATGCCTTCCCCACATGACAGCTTATAAAAGGGCATCAGTACTAGATGTAAAGATCATCAAGGAATAAAGGTCTTCCCGAGTTGGACGAGATTACCTTGATATCCTGGCTGACCAGGGACCGGCGTCGGCAACTCCAGCAACGCCTTACCTCCCTACACCCTGCGTTCTCTCCCTGCAGCCGACCTCAGGCTGTTCTCCCCCTTGCGCACTCCCAAGAGAAGGCCTAGAACCCTAGCTGGTATCAATTTGGTATCAGAGAGACAGTCGGAACATCGACAAATATGTCCAGTTCTATCAAAGATCCCGCGGCAATGACTGCCGATGAGAAGCTCGACTTCCTCATGGCAGCAGTGACTCAAATAATGGGCCAGCTGTCCACGATCAATGGTCGCCTCGACTCTCATGATCGGAGGTTGGCACAAGTGGAGAAGACCTTGGAGAAGGATGACAGCCTGTCCCAAGGGGATGCGGCTGGACAGAAGGCTGACGGCGAGGTGATAACACAACAAGGGCGAAGTGCTCCTAGGGGCTGTGATGATGCACACACTCTTGCTGGGCGATCGGCAGGGCGTGGAGGCAATTTTTACGGCCGACAAGATCAAGGCGTCCGATCTGACCAGGGCTGGGCTCATGGTGGTCATGATAGAGGTTGGGTTGGTGACGGCTTCCACGGTCGCAGATGTCAAGATGATGGCAATTTTCATCGTCCTAAATTCAAATTCCCATCCTTCGATGATGAATCAGATCCCTTGACTTGGGTCAGCAAGAGCAACACATTTCTGGGGCATGAAGACCATGGAGGAAGAAAATGTGTGGATCACATCACTTCATCTGGAGGGTGTGGCAGCAGAGTGATACTATGTGTTGGAGAGGGACCATGGCATCCTCTCATGGGCGCGGTTCGTCGACTTCGTCCACATGCGATTTGGGCCACCTCTCAGACATAACGGCCTAGCTGAATTGAAAGATCTCTACAGAACGGGAACAATGGAGGAGTACCAACGTCAATTTTCTTCATTATTATGCCATTGCGATGACTTATCTCCTGTGCAGCAGGTGAACTTATTTACAGCAGGCCTAGGTGAACCTTTACGAACGAATGTCGAGCTACATGCTCCATCCCATCTACAGACAGCCATGAGTCTAGCCAGGGCTTATGAACGCAAGGAGACAACCACTCTAGGGATCAACAACAAAGGCATGGGGCAGCCGACATCAATTACCACCAAAAAGGGTGGGGTGGCCGACACCGTGGTGAAAATAACTATCAACCAGCCACGCTTCAAACGCCTCACAGAGGAGGAGCTAGCAGCAAAACGAGCCAACGGGGAGTGCTATCACTGCCCTGAGAAGTATTCTGTCAATCACAAATGCGCTGCTAAAGGAATTTTTCTGTTGGAGATGGATGACAACGGAGAGGACGATGACATGATGGTGACACTGTAGAGTTCAAGTAACGCTTCAAAACAGTACAGATCGCGGACGAGCTGTTTGTTGGGGAGGAGGGAAATGTTATAGATTAAATAATAGTAGATTAGATTTATTCTAGTTGTTTCAATTCAGTTTAGATTTCCCTAGATATTAGTAGATTGATCTATTAGAGTTCTTAGAGATTAGGTTGTTTCAATTCAGTTTAGATTTCCCTAGATATTAGTAGATTGATCTTGTTGGACCAAAAACAGCGACAAGAGGGGGGTGAATGGGAGCTTTTAAAATTTCAGACTAAAAATAGCCTTCTGTTTTACTTCTGTCTTCTGCGGAACAGGCTTCGAACACACCCTTCGAAGTTCTGGTTCGGAGGTATTTCACAGCTCCGAAATCAGGCTTCGCAAGGAGCAAAAGTTCGAAGCCAAGAAGACTTTGCTCCACCCACAACCCCGAAAATTCAGCTCTGCTAAGTCAGTGCAGGCTCCGCACACAGGGTGCCTTCGAGCAGGCTTCACACTTCACCCTTCACAAGAGCAGACTTCCCTTTGAGGACTTCGATCAGCTCTGCTAAGTCAGTGCAGGCTCAGCACACTGGGTGCCTTCGAGCAAGCTTTGCACTTCACCCTTCGCAAGAGCAGACTTCCCACACACCTCTCCAGAAAAACTCACAAGAAGATGGTGCACAGAGAAATCAAAGCATCCAGTGCAACACAGAATACAAGTTCAAGCACAAATGAGAACAAAATCAAAGTTTCATTACTTGAACAGGGAACACAAAAAGAACTCACAGGATGAACACAAGAGTATGTGGTGGCTAGCACAAGAGCTCAAAAATGACTGCTCAAAAGTGTTGATGTGACCTAGCTAGCCTCCACTATTTATAGGCACTATTTAGCCCTGTGAATAGACTACTTTACCCCTAGGGTTTACACCGGTTTTGTCTCATCAGAACAGGGGGGTACAGTTGTAGTCTACTTTATTTGGAGGCTTCTTTTGTCAGCTTCGCAGAGGAGACAACACCAGCTTTTGCAGAGCAAACGCGGTCAGCCTTTGCAGTTTTGGACCCTTCTGAAGCCCCCCTTCGCACGCGAGGGGTGCGGTAGCTTCGGTGAGAAGCCTTGAGCCTAACGGCCTTTGCTTCACCGAAGACAACCTTCGATATAGAGACGGTTTTGAGCTGAAGCCATCAAAGCCCTTGGGCCTTCGCACCAACACCTTCGGAGTAGACCACCACGGCTTCGTAGCTTCTTCCAGCTCGAACTCCGCCAGTCCATGTACCGAAGCCATGCATGGTTGAAGTACCTTAAGTCAGCCTCACTCCGGAGCCAGCCTCACTCCGGAGTCAGCTTCACTCCGAAGCCAGCCTCACTCCAAAGTCAGCTTCACTCCGAAGCCCCACCTTCGGAGTACCACCCTCCGAAGTCCCTCCTTCGTCCAAGGCCTCCGCATGAAGCATTCCATGAGCACTTTGTCGCAGTGTCTCTCCCCGAGCACACTCCTCGACGATCCTCACCCGGACCATGCCTTCGATGCACCTCGACTTCTGAGACCTTCGTCGGGTATACCTTTGAGTGCCTCCCTCCGGAGCACACTTCGAACGCCTTGCCTCATTGCTGAGGACTTTGTCCACCATACTTCGAAGTCACTCTATTCGGAGTACCCTTCGAAGTGCCTCACCTCCGAGTACTTCGTCCCGGAGTACCTTCACCTGAAGTCATACTCCGCACTTTCTACCTTCTCCTGGCGCACCTCGACCTAAGGTCCGACCTCGACCCCTTCGCAGCCTTCGTGACGGAGCTCCCTGCTCCCATGGCATCAAGCCTCCCGCTTGACCCAGGTTCACTTGCAACGAACCGTCCGTCGCCTCCGAAGTCACCTGCGCACCATAGACAGACAGACAAGTGTATCCAGTACCCCGGAGACCTCTCCGGGTAAACAACCTCCGATACACACTCCGGTGTACCGCCCAAAGTACCGAACCCTTCGGTACAACCCAGTCATCGTGTACTGTCGGACCCCTCCAACAGGCACACTCCGCTGCAACAGCTGCAGCAACCAGACCCACTGAATCCTTCGGTGAAACAACCTCCGAACCCCTTCGGAGGGACCCCTTCGAATCAGAGGATAAAATCTGTCAATCACTCATCACAGACTCTGAAACCAACCCTTGGTTTCTCAGATCTATTAGAGTCCTTAGAGATTAGGTTGCCTTGGCTTATAAAAGGGCAGCAGTCCTAGATGTAAAGATCATCAAGGAATAAAGGTCTCCCCGAGTTGGACGATATTACCTTGATATCCTGGCTGACCAGGGAACCGGCGTCGGCAACTCCAGCAGCGCCTTACCTCCCTACCCCCTGTGTTCTCTCCCTGCAGCCGACCTCAGGCTGTTCTCCCCCTTGTGCACTCCCAAGAGAAGGCCTAGAACCCTAGCCGGTATCAAGAACTGATTATTTGGATTGTTGTCTGATTTTTTTTCATACCCTTCGAATGCTCTAAATTACCCATAAATTATGGCTCGGTAAAAAAATAGTTTTCTATCATTCACTCAAGAATTTCAAGTCTTTTTACTCTTAACAGTAATCATGTTCAATAGTTAGCTTCACCAATGGTTAGATTATATAACTAGTTCATTGCTTAGTAAGTTAGATCATCAAATAATCATAATTAGGTTATAATTATAATTATCTGATTATTTTCAGATGTATTAGAGAGTCGACACTAGTGAAAGAAAGCTACGGGTTCCAAGATGCACCTTTTTAGTCACGATGCTTGATGGCGTCAATAAAGACTAGTGACCCACTAGCAAATGATAAATTCATGAAGACTAGCGAAACCCACTAGCATGTGGCAAAATTCACAAAAACCAGCTAAACCTATTAGTGGGTAGCAAAGCCTGTCGACGGGTGGCAAAGCCTATGAAGCGTAGCAAAACTCATCAGGTGGTAAAGCCTACGAAACCATCCAAAGTCTATCAGTTTAGCAGATCCTATCATGAGATGTGGTGATCACACGCGGTATTACGGGAAACAAAGAGTTTGTCGAGTGCTTGATAGTTTGTCGAGTATATTACCTCGGGCACTCGGCAAACCAATCATTGTCGAGTACGGGTGGATCCAAGGACCAGGCTTCATCAACAGGCTCTAACCTACCCTCTAATTTTTGCGAAAAAAAATTAGATATATATCATCTGCAATCGACGAGAGAAAAAACAACGGTGACCGACGAGCGTCTAGAGGAAGAGGAAGAGCCTGCAACCTTGCTTCCCTACGTTGGGCACTTGGGCTTAGTTTTTTAGCTAGCCAATGGTCGCTTCGGTGCTTGGCCCATTTGGCCTAGTTTTTTTAGCTACACAAGACCAAGGCAAGCAGTTAGCTAGGGCACACAGGGGCAGTTGCACAAATCTGAGCTCTAGCGGCGGCCAGGGCGCCGGGCGATAGCAGTCAGCAAAGGAGCGCGGTCACGACCTCACCTCATGGGTCACCATTTGGGTCAGGCAGCACGCCGTACGCTGGCTGTAGTCCAGCACGCACACAGCTGCATAGGGGGCAGCAAGCAGGCAGCAGACCACCCCCATTACCCATAGGTTACAGATACATCTATCAAACTAATTTTTTTGTTAAAATTTATATGTGAGTATCAGAGTATGTAAGTATGTTTAGTTTAATTTCTTGATAGATTTGCAATGGAGAAGAAAACAACATTGCTTAATTATTTTACAAGCCATTCAAGTGACACCACTCCAACTAATGAGAGCACAAATAGATCAAAGAGGTCGAGCAGAATTTAATCCTAATGAAATTTTTGTTGATCCAGCGAAATGAGCACTAATAGATGATTACAATCATGAAACTAGAGATTAAGTGAGGAGGACATATTTATACATCTTCTGCATTGAAAGAATCTTTAGTTGAGGTACTTTTCTTTCATGGTTTACCTATTTTTAGGCTTACGTGGGCAAGGATATAATGGAGGCCTCAAATATGAGAGGTGAATTTAATGGCTTATAGAAACTAATTCAGGATAAGAGTCCATATGTTTTTTATGTTCATTGCTTTGCTCATTAGTTGCAATTGGTTGTTGTCAATGTTGCCCAAAGTAGTACCTGTATTGCTGATTTTTCAATTATATCTATTTGATTACGACACAAGTGAGTGCATCTTGCAAGAGATATTCAAAACACATTCCAAGCATTGAAAAACCGCAAAGTATCTTTGCCCTATGAAAAAATTACAACGACTTAGTAGTATGTATTTTATTAATATTTGTTTCAATTTAACTATGTATGTATAATATATTGACTTGTGTAAGGATATATGTTTCATTTAAATTGTATGAATTGATACTTAAACTTTAAAGTCTAGCCCACCCTTTATTTTTATCTTGGATTTGCCACTGTTGCCGAGTGTACAGTAAAATACACTCAGCGTATGTTAATCTTTGTTGAGTGTCAAGTCAAAGACACTCGTCAAATGTTTTGAAAAAAATGCTCCATAACAAGTCGTGACAGCAAGAGGTGGAGGAGCAGGCTAGGGCAAAGGAGGAGGAGGTTAGAGTTGATGATGAGGAGGTTAGGGTAGAGGAGGCTACGGGGGAGGCTACATTGTGGTTGTGTGATCCTTCGACACTCTTGAGGCGACCAGTGCTACTAGCTGAACGTGGCCTCATCTGACCCAACAAAAATAGGTAAGTTGCTCTATGAAGTCTATAATTCATTCATTTCCCATGTTTAGTTTTTCGATACATATACTAATAATTTTGTATAACACCGGGGTAGGAACTGGATAATGATTGAACGGGAGACCACGAATGCTCATGCCATGTGAACAACATCATATGGCTTCTTATCAGGGATAAGTTCCCTGGTTTGGTTTCTATTGATGGAAGGATTGAGCCGGTGTACTCATGGAAGCACTATGAAAGTGCGTCGGACACCCCTGATCAGGAAGGGAGGCAGTTTGCCCATGTAGCCGACCGAATGAGGGATAAGATCTAAGTAAGCTTATGTTCACACTCGGAGTTGGGATGCATCGTTTTGATCTCCGACAAAGAGGTGAGTCCCGCCACCCCGACGTCCGTACCGATTAGATTAGTATCCTCACGGCTGCATCAGATTGATCTCTTGAGGTGAACATTTAAACAACACGATCGCCGGTTGTTCTCGATGTATTAGCTAGGTCTAAGACTACATCAATTCAGTTTGATCTCTTAGATTGATATGATCTAGGTGTGATAGTTTGAGGCTTCATCGGTTAAGTCTAACATCTCTTGTTATTGTATCTCTTTCATGTTATATACCGTTCATTTAAATAAAGCATGCCCGATTCTTTGATATATTATTAAGATCATCGTGACTAGCTACTGTCTTGATTAGGTCCAATCTAGTTATTGTGATGATTTTTATGATATAAACATGTTATCTGGCACGTTTTATTTATTTCTGTCGAAGTACAAGTCGACAAGTTATCTTTGATTCCACGCTACATCTTATAAGTCATCGAAAAAGCAATCATCGGCCTACACGGTTAACTGTTTATCTTATCGGTCGATGGCACACTTGCCCGATTGCTTCATCCCAAGTCATCAGCCTTATGACCGATCGACATGATATTCCACGAATATCTCATCCTCCTCGCGGTCATCGACTCGATAGCCGATAGGCCATGCTACTAATGACATATCTTCTGTTCCCTTATCAGTTGTAGGGTCAAACTGATTAGCATGCCTTAAACCTTTTTCTAAGATTGCTAGGGTCAAACTGATTAGCATGTCCTTAAACCTTTTTCTAAGAATGTAGCACCTACACTGAAGTAAAACAGATCTTTCAGGCCACACGTGTGTCAAAGTGTGACCAAAAAATGTACCAACAACACTACAATTAATGCTATAGAAACTATACTAGTCATTGCATTGGGATGCTCTAAGTAAAATTTTATGTCAGTCACAGTATCCAAGACAGGATTAGAAAGAGATTGGATGAAAGGAAAGAAAGAAAAGAGAGTAGTATAAAAAATTATTGTAAGTGTATACTAAAAAATCAGAGTTAAAAGTATATTTCCTATAGGGTCTTACTGATATGACAATATAAGACATTACTAAAAAACCATAGGTTGCGACCTAATACAATCACAGATCCATCATTTAAGAAAGTATAGGGACACTGCAGTCTTCTGCATCAGCAGGAACTCTTCTGTGCATGTCCTACAGAAACACATAGCTATTTATACACAGTTAAAAAAAGAATGGAAATTAGCAAGCATCTGACTACTGTGTACAAAAGTCAATTATATAAAAGTAAACAGCATAATGAAGTGAGGGGAACAAACTTACAAATAACTATGAATTTCTTAAATCTGGAGACATGTGCCTTAGCAATATTATGTGCTTTCCATGAATTACACCAAAGGTTGACCCTATAATTAATGAATAATTTGCTGCAACAAAATCAGCTGAAAAAATTATGTTGCGTTCAGTGTCATTGTCTACAACTAGCTAATCAGAAAGTACTATAAAACTGCATCCTGCGCAACTATGTAGACCTGTGCACAAGAATTAAGAAATCAACTTAAAAGAGTTTGTTGCCACTTATTTATTCTGTTTTGGCAACAGCGAGTTGTTTATTTATGAGAGGAGTATCATTTATTTGATAAGTGAAAATATGGAAGAAAAAAAATGAAAAATTGCTTAAAACTTCTAAAACAACTTATATTTGAGAAAGGGCTGAGAAGGCTAAAACGACTTATATAAGGAATTGAGAGGAGTACAAGGGAACAAGATAATTCTTGTGTGAACAGAACAAACAGAGTGCTAAAACGATACCAGTGAGATACTTAAACAGTTAAACTACATGAAGAGTTAAGTCAAAAGTTTAAGAGCAGCATACCTTAAAGAATGGAACCATCTGATGTCAGTCATTATCAACTTAAATCAGGAGCAATTTGATTGTAAGTAAAAACAATGTTTGACTCAGTTGGTGGATAATGAATCTTCAAAAACATGCCTTTCAGCTGATCATGTGAAGTCATTTCCTCCAGAACCTTATCCTCAGATATCAACTGAGAACAGTGCTCCATTTCAGCTTTTGATAGCATGTTCCTGACATTATTGAACTCGTCTTCTGTAGAGAAGACCAGCTTGGATAAGTGATCCTTTTCTGCTTGCCTGTCATATTTGTCACCTTCACCCGTTCCATATGTTATTAAATTGTATGTATATACAAATTTCTTCTGTCCTATCCTAAATGCTCTGCTGACAGCTTGCCTTCCAACAGCTGGGTTCCAAACAACATCTAGAAGAACAACTCTTGAAGCTCCTGTTAGGCTAATCCCTTCACAACAAGCTCTTGTAGATGCAAGTAACACCCTCGCATCACTATCTGGATTATTGAAGAGTTCAATTGAATTCTGACGATATCTTGGAAGGATCTTCCCATCCATTTGGAGAATCTCCTTCCCTTCTCTCCATTTGAAAAACTTGCGAAGATGCTCCTTTATCAGTTCTAGTGGATGAATAAATTGACTAAAAATCAATACCTTTTCTTTTAGTGCTTCACACAAACGAACAACCTCCATTACAAATCTTGTTTTTACCCCTTCGTAAGGATTAGACCTTAATCTTTCAAGCATAGGTTTGTCGATATGTGAAGCTTCCTCTTCAGACATGTTGATGGAAGTTACAAGGGAAGGATGGGTGGATGCTAAAGAAATAACGTATTCATGCTCAAAATTGTTACCAGATCCAATGTTTTCCACCTTTCTAATGATGCTCTTTTGAAGGGGAAGAGGCTTCAGAATAATCACACTCTCTCTGAGACCTGGAAGAGTTCGAAGAATGTTCCCGTTATGGATATGAACAAATGGTTTCAATATTGACCTTACTTTTTCTGCATTATCGTCAGTAACATTACTAGTTAAGGAAGCCCAAACTCCTTTTTCATATTTATCAGAAAATTTATCCCGCTGCTTCTTGGAGACAGTGTGCCTTCGACCTGCTCTTGTTTTAGTCAAAAACATTTCACCAAACCCAGGCCTTACCAAACAGAGTATATTGTAAAGCTCAAGAAAATTATTTTGGAAAGGAGTACCAGACAGAATTATACGCTTCTCGGTTTTAACTTTTCCCAATGTCTTCCAGATGACACTGCGTTCATTCCTAGGTGTGTGCCCTTCATCCAGAACAAGCAAACCAGGGTTCTCAAGAAGAATGCTTCTCACTTTGTTTTCTTCAGTGCAGACGGACTTTTCAGATGTTAGTTTCATATATAGACCATAACTTATTCCAAGAACACCATGGCCCTTGTTCCATGAAAGCAGTTTTACAAGCCTTGTCAACTTTTCCGTTCGATGCTCTTTCTTTACTAACATACATATGTCTCTGTCTTCCTTCCCAGAGTAATCAGCAGTATTCATTATATGAAAAGGAACATTGACATTCCATTTCTTGAACTCCTCTTCCCAAGCAAACAGCATCCCACGAGGTGCAATAATCACTGGCCGGCAGTCTGGGAATGCCTTCATGTATGTCTGGATAAACACAATAGCCAAACGTGTCTTTCCCGTCCCTGGGGCATGACATATCACACATCCACCAACAACATCAGGCTTAGCACCATGCTTCAACTCATTAAGCCTAATGTCACCAACTAAATTTGTCCACATAAACTCGAATGCTTCACGTTGATGCTGATACATGGTAGTAATGACACCAGGAATGAGATCCCACACTGTTCCATATAGGTGGAAATCTTGAGGTTGTTCGTCACCAGTCCCTGTTTGTTCATAAAGATCATGACACAACAGTGCATTCTTCAAACAAGAGCCATTTCGCCATGTAGGTTTCTCTGCAAAATTCGAGGCCTGGAATGAAATAACAAGTTAAACAATACAACTCATTACCTTAGTATTGCGGGAAGCAAGCCAAAATAGCCGAGAATACTAAACTCACCAGTGATGGTAAAATAAACTTGATTTCCAGATTTACCAAGGAGCAGTATTTGCATCTGATTCCAATCTGCTCGTCAATAATAAATTCATGCTTCCCTCTGGAACATGGTGTAACAGGAGCATGTGCGAGATCTAGCAGACTGCTCTCATGGCCCTAAAAAACAACACAAGCTAATAGTTTCAATTTTGTTGCCTCAACTATATGACACCATAAATGAAAGCACCTGATCTGTCACAATAGAAAATTTTGGAGGACAATGTAATGTAATATAGTTAAATTCACAAGAATCTCTTGGTGCCAACCATCAAATGGTGTTTTGCTGTTATATAGAAATAGTATTCAGGAATGATTAGTCTCTAAGCAAATGAAGATATGTTTATTTTGCAGAATAAAGAGTGCAATATGCATGTAGTTTAAAGTACACACACATCTCTCCACACATTAGTTGGCTGTGCAATTTAAGACTGTCATTTCCAAATATTGTACTGTTAAAATATTAACAAAATAGAATTTAGCAAATTGGACCAACAAAGGTAATGAATGATTAACAAAATCCTATATACTAAAGTAACACACGTGCTTCTTTTGTCTGCAAATATCAGTGCATTAAATGGGTGATAAATATAGGTTCCCATGTTCCATAATCAAATAAACACCATTAAGGAGGGTAAAAGAATGATAGCCATGCATCAGCATTAATGTCGGAAATTCATGCAGTAATACGAAAGTACCTCGTCATCATAGTAAGTCCCAATGTTCTCAGACTCTAAAGCAAAGTCTAAATCAGCCCATAGCATATCCAGTGCAGCATCTTGCTCTGGCATATCAGCTAGTATATGATCGTCATCCCCAAATTTAAAAACCAATGGATGTAAATCCTTGAAACTGTACTCGATCTGGGGCTTTTGGTCAAAAGGAGAAGACTTTCCATCTTCATTGCTAGATATCTTATCCATCAGAAGCTTCAGAAGCAATTGCCTCTTTAGCATGATTGAACGGCTGGATTTCTTGCCAGTTTTTGATAATGGATTCTTCTTTTTCATCACAGTTTTGCAATCACCACACCCTTGAAATCTATTTTTTCGATCCTGTCTGGAACTGGATGAGTTGGAATCAGTGTCCAGGTCTCGTTCATGTAAACGACAGTTTTCCATGATGCCAAGTTTCAGTTTTTTCCTCCTCTCAAGCTCCCAAGTAAATCGTGCCATCTTCTGTTGCTTTGTAAAAATGTCGTTACCCACAAGGCCCTTACTGCAATTTTTCTGAAAGATGAGTGGCCGAGTAATATCATCCTCTGGATATTCTTCCTCCCACTCAAGGCCACCACTTACAGTATCATCATTTATCTCATCGTCAGATGAGTTAATTTCTTTCTTTTGCTTTCTCCTTAGAGCATATTCCTCCTTTTTCTCTTCTTCCTCTTCATCGCAACTAGCACTGTTGTCATCGTCATCATCGTCACCATCATCCAATTCCACTTCTGTGTCCTCATTATCCTCTTTTGGCTCGTCAGACAATTCCTCAAAATATGTATTATACGAAATTCTGTCTTCCTTCAGCCCCCATGATGATCGAGTTCTCCATGCAACACAAGATGGCACAATTGGTAGCTTTGCTTGCACTAACGGCTTTCGCCTTAAGGAATTTCTTGTGTCATTGACCACTTTGACCTCCTCGTCAGAGTCAAGAATTTCTATGTGTAAACTCCCTTCATTAAAACTGAGAGCTCCATCTCCCTTGGACTCCATCTCATCTTTGATAGCCTCCTCATCCTCATGACACATCACATCAACATGGTGGTCTACCACATCTTGTGCTTCCAATTTGGCAAATCCATGCATTGGTACAGCCTTATCACTAGAATCATCCTTTGAATCATCATCGTCGTTATCGTCAGCATCATGAAATTCCATCTCATCCTCAGCTTCCCATTCTACTCCATTTGGATCATCCAAATCAGCACCATATCTGTAAGCACGAATGACATCTCCCACGAGCTTTTCCTCCAACATTTCGTAGTCATAGTCATCATCATACGGCGCGATCTCTTCGTTCATTGAATCAATGATGCCCCTCGTGCATATTAAAACAGCCATCCCGCTCAGCTACATCATGATTCGAATTTACAACGCTGGTCTCCCCATTCTCGCAATGCTCTTCCATTTGATCCGCACCAGCAGAGCTGTGATAGTCCTCGTTTCCATCATCAATGCCATCGGCAACTCGCCCACGACTCTCACCTCCCCCGTCACCCTGTGACACCTCCGCCCATTCAACACAAGCGGAGGCACCCGCCTCGGCTTCCGCTTCCGCCTCTGCCCCCTTGCGCTTGCGCGCCCGACTCCCCACCGATGATCCCGAGGCGCTCCGCGAGCGCACGCGGCGTTTCTCTCTCGACGCTGACCTCGACGTCCCAGCGCCCTTGCTCCCAGCCTCCGCGCTCGCCCCCGTCCTCCTCTTCCTGCCCGGCGGCTCCCCCACCACCACCGGCGCGACAGGCGCCTGCATCGCCATCCTCCACGATCGCGTCTGCATCGACACAGCCCCAGCAAGCACCACCGCCGGCGCCGCTCCACCGCCGCCGCAGTCCTCGTCGCTGTCGATGATGACAGCCGCCCCCGCCTCCCCGCGGCGGCTGCCCCGCGCTCTGCGGGAGTTCTCTAGGGATTCGCCGCGGCGGTGCCGACCGAGGCGCGCGGCGCGATCCATGCGACGAGGCGGAGGAGAGGGGCCGGACTTGGGGGGTTTAGCAACGGCGCGGCGTGCCGCGTGCGGGTAGTTGATTTACTTGATTAGTGCACCGGCAGCAGCGGGAGAATGGCTTGTTGGCCCGGGTCCCGGGACGGGTGACAAGAGAGAGAAAAGCCCGCGAAACGGAGGCCGGGGCCGGCGGGGCCGGAATCTGAGGCAGCCCGGATGGGATGCGGCCGCACCATGGTCGGTCCTGGACTGTGGCCGTGTGCAATCGCTTTTTCTTCCCACTTATCATTCTATCGTGTATTAAGGGCCTGTTTGAAGAGTTTTTGGCTCGCTAGATATTTATAGTATCTAGAAGCTCTTCCAAAGAGTATCTTGAGTAGTCCAGATTTTTAAAATCTGCAGAAGCAGTTAGTCTTTCCAAGCAGTTAGTCTTTCTAAGCCTAGTAGCTGATAAGTTGGTTAACCCCAGCTTCTCTAGATTCTGCAGATTTTTATTTACCCACTGTCACTGAATAAAACCCACCCACCCAACAGTTAGCTACTTCAACCAGCCAGCTAGATACTGATTCTGAGAATCTGCAGCTCCCCCAAACATGGCCTAAGTGATGTCTAATTCTAGTTTTGATATCGCCTGGTCAATACTAACAAATGTATGTTATTTCGTGAAAATGTATTTTGACTTTTTTAATGTGTTACATATTACTTGTATTAAGCTATATATAATATTAAGCTATATTGTATTGTATTCAAGATATACACTATATTTAAGATATAATATATTAAATATATTACATTTAATCATATTAATATATATTTTAAATATATTTATATTGTTTTATTAGACTCCAAAACAACACATCGATATCATCCGGTATTGAAACATTTCATTCCAAAACCCTAGAATAGTGAAATTAACGAGCTTGTTTCTCACGCGAATCCTGTGTACTGAGTTCTCATCATGTTGTTCTTTTTATAGCTATTTTTTAAAAACAATAGATATGGTCAAAAGCATTACAATTATAATAAATACTGCTATAGGTTTCAAAATACTGCTATAGTACGGGCAAAAGGTATTATTGGTACACTGTATTATATACCCAATCTATCCGGTTTAAATAGTTTTAGGCTTATCAACTATTTCTAAATAGAAGTTGTTTTATAACGTTTTAATTACATTTTTATCTTTTGTAATATGTTTTTTCTGTGAAATAAATATTATATGTCTCAAAAATAAACAATTCATAATTTTCAAATAGAATAAATAACGAACAATAAAATCATTTGAATTGATTTCTTAATTTTATAGGCGGATTCAAAATAACCTATCTAAAAAATCGGAGAGAGTACGTGGCTTGTGCGATAGGTTGCAGTTAAAAAGGCGTTATGGTTCCTCTCCATTATGGTTTGTGGTCAGCTCAGCTCTATAATTGACAAATATTATGATTGAGATTTGAGAATGGGGATTTGCGCTTAGTTATATTGTGCAGGTTTTAAGTATAGTATTGTGTAGAAATTTGCATATGGCATGGACAAAATATTTTATATATTTGACCATATATCTAACAACATATTTCGTATTCACAGACTGCTAGTCATATATAATTAAAACATATAATTTATCTGTAACGAAGACTTTGCATGTTAAAGAAATAAATATAGAGAAATAATGTATCTTTATAACAAATAATGTTAGCTCAATTGATTTTCTCTAATTAAGATAGATATTGTGTAAGTGTAACTACAATTAAAAATAACTTGTAAAGCTAACAAAAATATCTTTTATTGCATGATTGTAACAAATAGAGCTAATTCACGGTAATACATCTATCATGCATCCATATTGGAAATGCCGAAATGGACATTACTAAATTAGATTATATGAATTTTAGTACATTCTACGTGGAAATAAATAAATAAATAAATAAAGTTACATGGATTCGAATGCATGCCTCATGCAGTGCTATTTAGTGAATTTTATTTAGTATCATAGTAAGTTCACATGTATTTACTGTACATATTATTATTTACCCTATCCGTCATAAAATATAGTATTTTTAATCCATCCTAAAATATAGTATTTTAAGTTTAAAATTTATGTTAAATATAACAATATAGTACTCGTAAAATATCATTTTTATCTTACCATGCTAAAATCCACACTCACCCATGCCACAGTGGGTATTATAGTTTTTTTTAATATTTTTAATATATGTATTAGTCTAAAGTTGTTATATTAAACATGTAATGTCAGTATAAGTATCTTGGCGATTTGTCCTCTAGCGTATGGGCTTTTTTCATATGACATGCCTTGAAACCCTTCTCCTATGCGTCATTTGTTTGTGTCATCGCGTGCAACGCCCGAGTATAATATTGATTGATTAGATAGATGGTGCTTTCCTAGACATAGTTGAACTTGGGAGGGAAACAAATCGACTGTCAATTATTGTTTTCTATAGATCCAAACTATTGTTCGATGCATTCTGAATCGTAGACATCGAACACAGATCGTTTGACACTTGCAAACTGATGCTTCCATGTGCTTACAAACATTGCTCGTACATCCGAGTCGTGGCAGAAATGCAAAGCCGTCACATAATTTGTTCTCGAGTATTAATTTCACCTGGGGACAAAATACTGCTCACATTAGAAAGGCCTAGAAATCGTAATAGCCACATAATAATTAATCGTAATAACCACATAAGAAGAAGAATAACTTTATGTTATTTCCCTTTTTTCATGCATGTTTCGGCGTCTTGCAGGAAGACGTGTCAGACAATATAAGCCTCTCATGGTTACAAGAATTACTGTACCTAAGATACTAAACAACAACCAAAATTCAATGTTCATTCAAGTGAATGAAAAACGAGGCCAGAAAGAATTTGGCGACAGTCGACAGATACTTATCACAATCTTTTTGCGCATTCGAAGACATTCTCACACGAACAAACTCATCTATGCAATAAAGATTACAGGTTTAGGAGCCTTCCTTATGTGTCCCAGCTAATTGTAATGGCATGCGCACGTCCCAGTGTAAATTAGCACCATAACTCTTCTGTTTCATCTTCCTGAGACGACCGGGCAATTAAAAAGAAAACAGCATAGTTGGCCGTGTCACGCTGTCTGTGACCTTCTGTGAAGTTCTTATGGCATTTGAGACAATCTCTTTTGTTGGCAGATAGTGGAATTATCTCCCAAAATAATATTTGAAAAATCAACAAGCCAGCAAGGAAAAAATGGTGCATGTAAACTACTTTCTTTTATTCTGTGTATCTGAATTCAGGATCCATATCAAGTTTCCGTTTCAAACGAGACTTGTCAGCACTGCAAAATAGGAGATTGATATATTCAATTATTTCACACGATAAGTGAAGCGTAGCACGTCCAACTTTGAATGTACTAGATTTGGTGTATTGGCCATTTAGACAACAGCAGAAGCTTTAAATTTTCCTTCGTCAAGGTTTGTATTGTTTACCTGTTCAACGTTGGTCTAGGAGCAGGTCGTGTGCCAAACACGGCTCCAACATCAATTGACATTGGTATTCTAGTACTCTGGCCAGACATGTCATCAATGCGCCTCACCCCTGAAGGATGCTCTTCTGCTTTGTCCGCACGATGCATATGGCCTTCCATCCCTGCATAGGCAGTCACCCTGGATAACTTTCTCGGTGGGGACAGCACGACAGGGCCATCCTGTAGGTTTAAGTCCGGTATCTTGTTATTCCCTGAATCTCCCTTCGGTGGTGGCCTTGGAAGATGTGATGGTTTTGTTGGTGCCGGTACTGATGAAAAGTACCTTAATAGGAAACATAAACATAGTTTTACATGACATGATAGTACGAGAGGTAGGTAACAGAGATTATGTTGACCAGTAACATAGGCATACCTGTGCTCTAGAGCCTGCTGAGCAGTAATTCTTGCTTTTGGGTCATATGTAAACATTTTTGACAGAAGATCCAAAGCATCATCACTGGCCATCGGAAACAATGAGCGAAGTGGAGGTGCAGGGACAAATTGGTATTCAACATAATCCGGAAGATAAACCATGTCTGGCCATTGCGCAGACTTTGGAGTCCCAAATGCTGCAAATATCTTCCCAAGTTGATCGATGTCACTAGAACCCTGCAACATTAACTTTCAATGACTTGGTGCCCACTAAAGATTATAACTATCCAATGAAAATTGCTGCTCAGTGAATAAAATATCCCTTATGCAAAAAGAAACCCCCAAGAACAAAGATCAGGTGTACTGACGATTACTGTTATTCATTAGGAATTTAGAAGTAGCATCCTTAAGGATTTAAGAAAGCAATGCCTATGAAAGCCATATGGGGCAATGCCATCTTAAGTGGTTATAAAACCCCAACTTTACACTTTTACAGAACACACGATTTGCAATAGATGAAGTTGAAGAGGTAGAGTATTGCTTAAGATACAGAATAATCTTATCCTAAAAATCTTGTCCACAGAAAATAAAATATTTTTAGATAACAAAAGTTAGAAATAGATCAACAAATATTTTCAATCAATTGCAGCTTCTCGCAAAACAAGCAGTGGAGAGTTACATGAAAAGCCTTTCATGTACCATGAAACAGCTTTAGATGAGCATCAGGAATTTCTTCATATGAATGTTGGCACCTCTACCTCTTGTGAGAACTTAACTTGCAACTTTGTGTAGAAAAAGAAAATAGCACGGAATGAGTACCACAGACTCATTTCACAAGAATATTGGACTCTTGATTCTATATATATTTCAAAAATAGATGAGACAGAAAGTCAGGAGAGTCAAAGGGTCTGCAGCAAGACCATAAAAACATTCTATAGCTGGCCTTACTGAAAAGCCTTTCAGTTCAATGATAAAGAATTGTGCACAATTAAATTAGCATATGTCCAATTGTCCATATTAACATTCATGTTATCTAGCTTCTCAGGTGCCTTGATATTTTTTTCCACAGATCAAGTCCACAGAGTTTTTATTAAAAGTAAAACAGTAGCCACTAACCAGTAAGGGATTACAAGCTTAATTTTCAATGTTAAAGCCCCATCCAGTAAACAGAACACTGTAAGCTTTGCTAACCTGAAAACCCTTCGTCAACCAAAATATATATGGCATTATATGCCCAGAATAAGTAGGTACCCGAATCTTAGGCTTTAAGGTATATGTTGGAGCAACAAAAACCATGCACATACTGGTGAACCAGTAACAGAGAAAGCCTACATCATACAAGACTGGAGAAAGGAATAACACTAGTTCTACATAAGAGAGTTTGAAGAGACTAATGACTAATCAGCCACTTCGATATTATTGGTGATCCCACTGCATTCAACGCTATCGCCGTTGTCCATGCGAACTCGAGTGCCAAAACAAGGATGGGGATGGATTCCCATGGTAGCAACAGCCGTCTCTGAAATCAAATTATGTGTAGAGCCCATGTCTATAAGAGCGACAAGGTCAGCACCATTGATATGTACCGTCAATTGCATCATCTCGGAATCACGCGGTTGTACTTCGGCAATTGCGTAGAGAGAAATCCTGGGGCCGTCCATGGTATCTGAACCATCTGGATCATCTACTTCATCATCGCCAACGAATGGAGCACATAATCAGAATAGCTGCTTGCATTTGTGAGTTGGGCTAAATTTTTCATCACAGTTGTAGCATAACCCTGCCTCTCGACATGCTTGCATCTCCTCCGAAGATAGGGTGCTACGCTGAAATTGACCCATCCTAGTAGCGGGGGCTGCATGCGCAGGTACCACCCCTGCTGCTGGTGTCGTGCTGGTCGAAGGCTGCTGTATTGCTGATTGAATGGCATACGCTCGCTGCTGATTTGGCTTGATATCTGTTCTAGCCGATTCTTCCAACTGTGCACACAACTCAAAGGAAAGGACAAGGCTCATGGCTATTTCTAATGAAGCGGGCGCCTGAAGTTCAACCATCACTCTGCATCATGCCCTATATTCCTTGCGTGAAAAGCTCAATCTGCTGAACCTTTGTTAAGTGTTCCTGCCTGGCTGACAAGTGCAAGAAAACACTCTTGGTAGCTGGCGACAGACCCTGTTAGGACCGGCCTCCACTATGGGAGGCGCCAGCCCTAGAGAGGCCCACCTAGGGGCTAGATTTAATTAGTTATTCTGTTTTCAGATTAGATTAATTCTGTTTTTCATATTAGATTGTACTAGAATTATAAATACCCCTTAAGGGCTATGGAATAAAGGAAGCCATGCAACATAATTGTTGCCGGGGTTTCCCCCTAACCTCTGCCCTGCTCTCATGCACGTCGTGTCCCTCACGGCACCCATATGCCATCAGCGCCCTGGCTGCCGACAATCGCCCCAATCATCCCTACAACCTTCGCCCTAGGAAGACGAGTCCTACCAATCTGGTATCAAAGCTGCCAGGCTCCGATGATGGGGATACATCCTAACAGGTGACAACTGCTACGTCGACTTCGGGGACTGATCCTTTTGTCAAGATACTAACAGAACTGGTGCAATCTGTCGTCGGCAAATCAACGCACCTGGCGGACAGGGATGCCTAATTTCCCTACGGCCTGTTGGGGGTCAGGACCACAGCATAGTTCCCACCGAGCCTGCCGGGGATCGTCACCTCAGCGCGACAGCAGCACAGCGCCATTCCTACCGAGCCTGCCAAGGGTCGGTTCCACGACGCCATTCCTGCCAAGTGCCATCCCTGCAGTTGCACCACTGCCCATACCGATCCACAGATCCACTTTCCCCACACACCACCAATTCCATCCATGGGTGGCATGAGCATGCCATGCACCAACGCTCCCCGGCACGACATCTACAACAACACCCCCATCCTCAGCAGTTCGACGGGAGCGCTCATAACGGACATGGGCACACTGCCTCTATTCCAGGGGCCGCATCAGGGAATCGACATCAAGCCAACCATCGGTGTTCCTCGCTTCTACAAGCTCGACTTCGCTACCTACGACAGCTCTAAAGATCCCCTCACGTGGCTGAATCGATGTGAGCAATTCTTCCACAGACAACACACCCTAGCCTTAGATCAGGTGTGGCTCACGTCGTACCATCTGACTGGTGCTGCCCAGACTTGGTACTACGCTTTGGAGCAAGACAAGAGCATGCTTAGCTAGGACAAATTCAAGGAGTTGTGCCACCTGCATTTCGGGCCGACTGTTCACATCAACAGAGTGGCGGAACTCGCCCGTCTACCGTTCCTCTCTGTTTCCAATTCAGAAAATAATCCAAACTTTCAATTCCAAATCGAAACTTCTGATCCAACTGGAATTTTCTTGGGCACTATTCCTTTAGACGCCTGGCGGTGGCACAAGCGCTTTGGGCACCTCAACTTTGAGGCCCTAAAGCAACTCGACACCAAGGAGATGGTGCGGGGCAAGCCAAGTGTCAAGCACGTGGAGCAACTCTGCAGCGATGGCTCCCATTCCCTTGCCAGGCGAGCTTCTGTGCCAAGGAGAAGCTAGAGTTGTGCACGGCGACCTTTGCGGTCCCGTAACACCGACTACCCCTAGAGGTTGGCGCTACTTCCTCATCGTCGACGACGTGTCCCGCGACATGTGGGCGATGCTTATCGACACCAAGGCGGCAACCGCAGACGCTATCAATCGTCATCAAGCTGCTGCGGAGAAGAAGTGCGGCCGCAAGCTCTAGGTGATGTGCACGAACAACGATGGCGAGTTCACGTGGTTGAGTTCATGGCGTACTGCGCCGACGAGGGGATTCAGCGTCACTACTCCGTGCACTACACCCCACAGTAGAACGACGTCATCGAGCACTGCAACTAGATGGTGGTGGCCACCGCTCGCGCTCTCCTCAAGTAGAGAGGGATGCCGACGATCTACTGGGGAGAGGTGGTGATGACCGTCATCCATCTCCTTAACCGCTCGCCTACCAAGACTCTTGATGGCGAGACGTCATACGAAGCCTAGCACGAACGCAAGCCGACGGTCCGCCACCTCCGTGTCTTCGACTGCATGGCGTTCGTCAACGAGCTCAACCATGTCGGCAAGCTTGACGATCGAAGCACACGAGGGGTCTTCATTAGCTACGCGGAAGGCTCCAAGGCCTACCGCATCCTCAACCCTGTTAGCACTAATCTTGACATGCACACATTTTTAGAGTTCATGCACTGTTAGTGGCTTGTGCATGTGTCCATCATGTGTGGGCGTGATGGTTAGCCTCAATGCAAAATATTACTGCACTTTAATGTCGCGTTAGTGCGTGTATTAATGTTGTGTTAGTGCATGTATTAATGCTGCATTAGTGTGTGCATTAGTTGTGTCTGATTGTAGCTCTTGCATGCAGCATTCAATGCACAAGAACGTGGCTTGTTGCCTGCAAGCCATGCATGTAGGAAATGCATGCAAGGAGAGAAGCTGAACGTTTGGCGTTCAGATGCTATATAAAGCTAGTTGCTGCTTAAGGTTTGTAAGTGTGAGAAGTGAGGTTGCTTGTGTGTCGAGTAAACCAGTTAAATACAAGAAAAACGTCGGCGTTTGTCGCTGCGGGTGTTTGTCGCCACAAATGAGTGTGTCTCTATTTCTTGTTCTTTCTTTGGATTTCTAACAAACCCTACGACATAGTGTGTCCACATCTCACGTGACATCGTATTCGATGAAGGGCGAGGCTGGACATGGGGCAAGATGGTGGATGACGGCTTGACTTCGACGATCAGCGATCTCGTTGTCGACTACGTCTACTTCGAGGGAGCAGGGGAGCTAGTAGCTCATCTTCACCGAACTCGCTTGCCCCAGCACCTGGCACACCATCAGCTTCGGCGAGTCCTTCACCACCTCCTGCACCGACCATGCCCTGCTCTTCTACACCAGCGCCCACAACTCCGAGATCAGCATCTACAGCTTCGGTCCATGACAAGCAGCGCGTAGTGGAGTTCATCACTCTGCTGTCAAACGATGAGGACCGTGTTGATGCCTGCCATGATGACGAGTCTCTGCACTACCGCACCATGGATAACATCCTTGGTGAGCAGCCTGTTCTTAGAATGGCGCAACATGACTTTGATGCGGAGCTACACCTGGCGCACGACAACGGCGACCGCAAGTTGGCTGTTTTTCCTTTCTTGAAAGGCAAATCTTCTACCCTATTTGTATCCCCCAGGCCCCAACCAGCCATGTTTGGAGCTGAGTGAAATGAGATTCTAAGTGTTGGTTCAGTTCTGTGTGTGTTCTGTTTTCAGTTCTGATTTAGTTTTTCAGTTCTGATTTTAGCCACCAAAAATTCAGTTTTTTGTGTTCTCTCCAACAGAGATCTCTAGACAGCGATGCACTAGGCGCGTGCATATGAGCGTCGGGTCAAGGCAATGCATCACTCGGGCGCCGTAGCGGACAACACCGGCACCTCCTAGGTCGGCTGCTCCTGTCCAGTCGACGCATGGACCAGCGGTTGTCGTGCCACCAGCCCCACAGGTGCCAACGCTGCCAGACCAAACTCAAGCCTTCCGTTGGCTGTCGCCACAAGAATTGGCGGAGCGTCGTCGCCAAGGGCTTTGCTACAACTATGACGAGCCCTACATCCGTGGCCACAAGTGTCAGCGATTGTTCTACTTGGAGGTCTCCGACTACGACGATGAGGGCATTGTGGTGGAGGTTGTCGACAGTGCAGCCGGCGACAACACCAAGCAGCCCGTGGTGTCGCTCCATGCCATTGCAGGCATTCGTATGGAGGACACAATGCATCTCCACATCGACATCTGCGGCCATCGCCTCCTATCCCTCCTTGACTCAGGCTCCACTCACAATTTTATTAATGCGGGAGTACTTCATCATCTGCAGCTGCCCACGTCAGCACATCCCGCTATGTGTGTGGTCGTAGCCCTCAGCATCAACAATGAAGATTTTATCATCAATTGCCTCAACATTGTCCTTGGGGGATTCAATGCCGTTCTTAGCATTGAGTTCCTGCAGACTCTCGAACCCATCCTTTGGGACTTCGAGAATCTGTCCATGGCATTCTAGCGAGGGGCCATATAGATCCAATGAAAGGGCCTGGGATCACCCGACATCAACAACCAAGAGTCGACAATACACATGGTGGCTACGACACCCGACCATCCCCTGCTAGATCACTTGCTACATCAGAATGAATCAGTGTTCGCGGAGCCCCGCAACTTGCCATCGGCTCGGCCCTATGACCACCGCATCCATCTTTTGCCAGGGACGACACTAGTGGCAGTCCGGCCGTACTGCTACCCGCAACTCTAGAAGGATGAGCTCAAGTGACAATGCATTGCCATGCTCATCCAAGGGATTATTTGGCCAAGCACATCACCATTCTCCGCGCCAGTGCTCCTGGTGTGGAAAGCCAACGACTCTTGGCGATTCTGCATCGACTACTGCGCCCTCAATGACAAAACCTCTAAAGACAAATTCCCGATCACGGTGGTTGATGAGCTCCTCGACAAGCTCCATGGGGCATGATTCTTCACCAAGCTAGACCTCCACTCGGGGTACCACCGGGTGCGCATGCACCTAGTGGACATCGAGAAGACAACATTTCGGACTCATCAGGGCCACTTCGAGTTCCTCGTCATGCCATTCGGCCTCTCCAACGCGCCAGCCACATTTCAAGCCCTAATGAACGATGTGCTTTGCAATTTTCTACGCAGGTTCGTCCTGGTATTTTTTGACGATATTATGATCTACATTTCGTCGTGGGAAAAGCATTTGCAACACGTTCGCCTTGTCCTCGAGGCACTACGGGTACGCAACCTCCACCTCAAGCGATCGAAGTGCTCCTTCGGGGTACTCTTGGTCACCTACCTCGGCCACATCATCACCACCAACGGCATCACGATGGACAGCGATAAAGTGGACGCAGTCACCACATGGCTGATATCGTGCTTGACTAGAGGCCTACACGGCTTCCTAGGCCTCGCCGGCTACTACAGGAAGTTCATCCGCGATTTCGGCACTATCGCGACACCTCTCACACAACTACTACGGAAGGACTCATTCACATGGTCTGAGGAGGCAGCTTCTGCTTTCCAGGTGCTACAACGCGCCCTCTCCACGGGACCAGTCCTCCAAATGTCAATCTTTGATAAGCCCTTCATCGTACATTGTGACGCCTCGGGTGCAGGGTTCGGCACCGTCCTCCACTAGAATGTCGAGCTAATCGCCTTCTTCAACAGGTCGTTCGCTGCACGCCACATCAAGTTGGTAGCATATGAGCACGAGTTGATCGACCTAGTATAAGCGGTTCGACACTGGAGGGCGTACATGTGGGGTCGATGCTTCCTCATCTGCACCGACCACTAGATCCTCAAGTTCTAGCTCAACCGGTGACTATCCACAATACTACAGCATCAGTGGATCAGCAAGCTATTCGGCTTCGATTTCACGGTGGAATATTGTCCAGGTCGCCTGAATACGATGACAAACGCCCTCTCCCGCCGCGACTCCAACACAGCCGAACTACTTCGACCCCACAGGTACGCTCTCCAGTGTACTAACTCCAATGTAACATTACTACATATCTTGAAAATACCAAGTGTACTAACTACTAAAGTCTAAAAGTTGAGTGACTTGAGTCATGCTTAGTCCATGTGAACCTACCAGTATTAGATTACTACAATACATTTATGTCTGACACATCTGACATAAACCATGCTTTGACGCTGCGCAGCTCCAACTAGCTTCTCCTATCACACAATCTATAGTCAAAGGTCCAAATCTGCAGAGGAACATTTTTAGTGCTATCCATTATAAAACAGTTTGTCAGATTTGAACCCCTACCAAATTCAAACCAGTTTGTTTTTCAATCCAATCATCTCACACGAGCCTGACCATTTTCCAGTTTCACCCAGTTGAACAAACAGTCTGGTCTGGCTTTGAAAACAACATTTATGATAAGTCAATGTGACCCATGCAATTACCAGAGCATCAAGGAAGAATATTACATTCTAAGATCACACAAAATGTTTAGTAAATTTTTGAAATGAATTAAAAACCCATCTAACAGTAGGATAAAACTATAAGAGTAAGTCAAACCTGGAGAAACGGTCGCCTAAGGAGCAGTTCAGCAAAAATACAACCAGCAGCCCAAATATCCACTGCAGATCCATATTGCTTTGTGCCAAACAATAATTCTGGTGCTCGGTACCATCGTGCAAAGACCTATATGTGAAGAAAATATCAAAATTGAAGTGTACAACAACATCATGATAATATGATTCCAGTAGCACAAATAAAAGGGAAATAAATCATATTGCAGAAAAGCATGGTGTATCGCTGTAATTAAGCACAGTGTTAGCGAGACATGTCTCCCTTGATGTATGGCTGATATTTAGCCTTCTATTTTCTGTTGATAGCTTTCCATTCTTAGATTAAGCCAAATATGGTTAGCCCTGATTTATTGTAACTTGCTATGTATATCCCTTGAGGATGATTATATAATATATGCCTGCCATCCCAGTGATGTGTGGCAATTCCCTTTCCCCTTCCTCTTCTACACATAGTAACAGTCCTTGACTACATGATACTCAATGTAGCTGACAAGAAAGATGGATTAACAGAACATCCAGAGATGATGATAAAAATCAGCACCAATGATTCAGAATGAAACAGTATTTCCAACATTATTATTTGTTAATAGGTAGCATCTTTTGCAACAAGTAATTGGTTATTCTGGAAGTGTACTTCTGAAATAAATAATTTGTAATGCTTCTTGACTTTCTTCTAAATCCATGTAGTTATCAAAATTCAAAAGGCATTCTAAAATGTCATATAAGAAGTAAATGTCAACTAAAATGTCCAGAAAATGCTTTAAGAACTTCCTCACGCAGTCACGTGTATACATTCTGTTCCATCCATAAAGTTAAGCTTTTCTACTTACTAGGTGCCTATTATTGTTACTAAAGGGGTAAGACCAAAGAACATCAAATATTCACGAATCACGAGCATGTTCAATGTTTCTTCCCTGATAATAGAAAATTGAAGCCATCAACCAAAAGATATCCAGACAGTTCAAAAGAATACAAAAGGAAATATCAATATTACTAGAAGAAATGTTCATAACATATTTTGTTTCTGCAGCAAGCTTCTGAAGTTCAAATACACAGTCAACTAAATTCTAATCTATATAAGCCCGCAAAAAAGAACCTGATGAGTGAAGTTCCGTTCCGGACTCCCAAATATGCGTGCCAGACCAAAGTCACCAAGCTTGAGCTGCCCATCAGCGCCAATGAGCAAATTATTTGGTTTCATATCCCTACAGAACAGCTTGTGTCAAAGGTAGCTCTCTTGATTAAATAAAAAGGAAGATAGTAGCTACCTGTGTAGCACCCATTTCTTATGGCAGAAGGCTAAACCTTTTAACATCATCTGAATATAAGATTTTGTGTCAGCTGAAGATAATACAATATTCCTATCTCGTATGACAGCTTCCAAGTCAGTCTCCATGAACTCAAATACAAGGTGCAAGTTTCCCTTGTAAGGGAAAGTATCAATGAGCTCTATAATATTAGGATCTTTCAGTTCCTTAAGCAGTTTAATTTCCCTTAATGCAGTGAAATTCACACCTTCCTTGTACTTCCCTAGCCGGATTTTCTTGATCGCAACTGTATTCCCAGTCTGAAAAGGAGCATGCAAAATTCAATGATGCTAACATTAACTCAAAGTGAAGTACAAGTATGAAATATCAGCAGCCATTAACAAAAAACAAGAAGTAAAATTCTGCAGCAATAATTTGCAAACTGATCATAATGTAAATTTGAAACTTAAAAGCACTGGGAGTGTGTCCAATATATGGGGAATGGAACTCATTGCCAACACCCATCACATTGTCAACACCTCCACCTCAATCATTGCGCGTAAATAAAACCAGGTGAATTGTCGTCATGTGGGTCAGTCTTTGCACGTCATGGGAGGCCAATCTACACTGCCCCTGCAGAAGAACAGCTCTGACCAGTCCAAGGGAAGCCCATCCGTTTAATGACACGATTTCATAAGCTGCCGGAACCGAAACCCCTAAGTTCAATAGTTCGACCACATGCCTCTTCACCGAGAAGATAGATGGAGCTGGAGGCGCGGGACTAGCTGACTGGTGACTAAATTTCGAGAGGCGCCGGCGGATCAGCGCCCCGTCACGATTTGCACCGGGAGGGTTTAGGAGTGGGAGAAGGGACGACCTTGGTGTCGATGGCCTTGAAGACGACACCATATGTACCCTCTCCGAGGACCTCACGCTTCAGGTAGCGGTCCACCACGCGCTTCACTCCAGCGTCGTCGTCGTCGTCGCCGCCGGTCGCCATAGGGCGGGGCCCGCCAGCCGTCACCTCCCCCAGGAGGAGGCAAGGCGAGAAGGAGACGCCCGCGCGGGGCGGATGGTGCCGGAGAGGATAGAGGAGGGGAGGGGAGGGGAGGGGAGGGGAGAGAGTAGGTCGGCGGGGGAGACGGCGGCGAGGGCGGTGCTAGTCTCGGCTACGACTACGAGCGCCACCGGTTTGGCATCGGGGAAGGAAAAGTTCGTGTGCGTTTTTTTTCTATTGAGATACCGATAATAGATACGGGGTAATAATTTGGCTTATATAGGTCTATAATATTTTATACTAAAATAAGTTGAAAGTTGTTTAACAGTCAAGATTCGGTGTTTAGATTATAAGAAACTATAATGCCATCAACTATTTTAAGGGACTTGTTTATACTTTTATGATATGTTTAATGTTTGTTCGGGTTTATAGAATATTTATAAAATCAGTCATACATCTGTTTGTACAAATTTACTTTCATAAACTAAATTACTCTTTTTTCAGTAAATAAAACATTAGCAATATTATCACACAATGCATTTATACCCCCTCTTCTTCTTTCAATTGATTTGTGCCATCTTGATTATTCAAATAAATACTTGTCTCAAAAAGTTTTAGTTCGGCTTTTCTGCAAAGAGAAAAAGAATCTTAGACCACCCTATAATCTGGCATATTAAGGCCCTGTTTGGGATTGCTCTGCTCCACGTTTTATAGCTCCGCTCCATAAACGTCTAGCCAAACAGGTTCAGATCCCAGTTTTTGGATCCGCGAAAAATGCAAATCCACGACTCCGCTCCACGTTTTTTATGGAGCACCTCAGGAGGTGCTCTGTGGATTCAGTTTTTAAAACAAAATGTGGAGTTCAGGGTAATTTACCAACCAATGCTATTATAAACTTATTGATTCACTTTTTAGTTGATATTTATTACTTTTTCATTCAGTACTATCTATATTAACTTTTTAAATGTTACTGTTGACTTTTATCACAAATTTTGATTATTCGTCTTATTCAAAAAAAATTAAATATCATTTATTTTGTTATAATTTGTTTTAATATTGAAGGTACTTCGATTATAACTTATATTTTTGTATATTTACATAATTTTTGTTGATAAGATGAATGATCAAAGTTTGTGATAAAAGTCAACGACGTTATTTAAAAGTTAATGGAGAGAATACTAATTTAATATGTTTTACATAATGGACATGAAAAATAATATAATTGGAGATTAATTTATGAATAAACTCCAGGGAAAATAATACATTCCTACCAAATTCTACTATTCTTGAATCTGAATTTCCTCCGCAAGCCAAACAAGTGCAAATACTCCACAGTGGAGCAGCAACTCCACTCTAGATCTGATTCTAAATGAATTCCGTGGAGTGGAGCAAATTTTAAGAGAGTGGAGTAGTTCCAAACAAGTCCTAGATCATGTGTATTAGCCCGCTCACACCATAAATAATAGTTTTGGGGATTTTTTAGATAAGAAGGTTTTGTTGATTTTTAATTAATTCATTATCATTCCCAATTAAATTCTCCACCGTGCTCATCAATTGAACTTGTTTGTATTCAAAATGAAATGTATTTGCATCTTCACTAAGGTTTTTTCTTTTGTTTGTTTACTTGTTTTATATTCCTGAAGTGAAGAAATTGGATTAGCTCAAAACAATTGTTACAAGCTCATCATACGTTACAGCACAATAGGCATGAAAAGTCAAATAAGAACTAGTATTGTAATAGTCCGTTTATGTTAGATCTTTCGCGCATATTTGAACTACTTCTGTTGTAATTTTACGACTTATAAACTTAAATATTGGTTTTAATGGATTAACAAAGTTACGAGACGTAATTACTATATTTATGATATATTTTTACAAAATCATATTGCATTTTAAGTTTACGATCTTTGAAATTTGTATGAAATATGAACACATACGAAAAAATTTGAAACCGCGCACCGAAAACAATAGTTGAAGCAAAATATAAATTCATGAACATAAAACTTCAAGCATACTGTCAGGAATATGATTCCAGATTCCCTCCTGAGTGCTTTTCGCACCGACTATTCAACGGTCGGCTTTGTCCAGAAGACTGGTGGCAAGAGGCCTCGCGTCCCCGAGTCCCATGCTAGGAGCGAGGCCTCTCGACCACCGACATTTTAATGGTCGGCTTTAAAGGCTAGGTCGTCATCAATCTCCATAAAGACCATCATTGGTGGTTATTTTCAACCGTCATTGCTCACTAACTGAGTGTTCCCTCAGTCATTAGTAGGGTCATTTATTTATTATTAGTAGCCCTTGATCCCTCGAGTATGAAGAGATCAGAGGGACGTCTTTCCAGGAAGGCACTTTTCGATAGTCTGATCGAAGAGAGAAGCACACATACATCTGTCCTTCGATTAGAACATTCCATCGGGGACTGTGATTGTTTTCCAAGAACTTAGTCGTATTCTAAAGGTAGAGTTCACCCCCATACATCATAAACACAGGAGTAAGGTTATTATTCTCCGGGAGGCCTAAACTTGTCTAAATCCCCCTGATTTTCTATTTTGCCTCATAATTTTTGGGTAACCATTGAGTCACCATTACAACTCCCTGTCAAACCTAACTAAATCTCATTACGGATACCCTCGTAGGATATTGTTGCTCACATGCAACGACAACTGGCGCACTAGGTAGGGGAGAGATCTTGTGATCTACGGATTGATTCAATGGATGTCATTTGCAAAGTTGACACTAAGGCCCTAGTGGGTACCACAATCGCTTTTGAAAGTCTGACTTTCATTGGCGATTGTATGAACCAACTAATCCCAGTCATTGCCTTGCTAGAGGCGAAAGCTCCGTGTACCCTTATAGTACATCTATCGGTGGCTCGAGCATCTGAGAGACTTGATCCAAGCGACTCGCTTTGCCTAAGGCATTCCATCAGGGCCTGGGTGTTTGAGCAACTAGCTTCACCCAAGGTTCGTCCCTAGGCTATCGTTGATTCGCCCTCCGACTACGTCATCTTCGCAAACTCTAAAGGGCGCACCGTTCAACGACGATAACGTAAGAATGACCCCGCTGACCGGTCTCCTCACTCCATCAAGCTCCACTTCAGCTCACCATCATGGTAATTACGGGGGTTGTCTCCAAACACGAGCCCTCCAATGACACCGAGTCCAACACTCACCGACGTGAGTGTTGAAGGAGGAACATCGCTAGGGCCGATCGCTAAGGAGAGCTCAAGCGGAGGTTGGAACCTATTGACAGGGTGAACAGGATGCATACACCATGGAGTTTGAGGGCAATGATGTGTATCGAACGCCCACAACAAACTTGCTCACCATCGAAAGGACATTGGCTATGCTCCCTGATACACCTAAGCTCCAAAGGGCTCGGGCCATGACTTAGGCAGTAGTCGCCCAACTAGTCTAACCAGTACCTCCTCGCTAACCTCGGTCTCAAGACCAGAGTTCGCACTCTCGTCCATCTAGATGATCGAGACACACTCGCCAAACCGAGCATGGAGGAAGCTCCTATTTTAGTGACGTCTGACATATTATCAATGATCGTCTTGAGGTGTGTAATGCCATCTCTCGCCACCACTGAGAACACGAACATGGAGAGATTCACCATCATGAGCAGTATGACCGAAGCCACGGCGTACTAGGGATCGACTGGCCCGACTCTGATATCTCACGCCATGATGGCTTCCTCGCCTTCTCCGAACACCTTCAATGGGTCGAATGACCCATAACTTTCGCCCAACATAAGTCACGCCTTATGATGGTAAGACCAACTCGTACCAATGGTTGCGGTTGTATTATACGGCTATACGTGCAGCCGGTGGCGACCAGGATGTTATGGTCAATTACATTCCTATAATGCTTTCGGCATCTACCGTCAGTTGGCAAGCCTCACTCCCCGAGAACTCCATCAACTATTGGGATAATTTGTGTGAAACTTTTATCGCCAATTATCAAGGAACTTGGCAAAGGCCTACCTCTCGGCATGACCAATGCCAAATTCGCCAAAGGGTGAGAGAGTCCCTATGGGAGTACATTTGTCGATTCTCCGAGCGGCGCAACATTGTCGCCAGCATCTCCGACTCTAACGCAATGTCCATCTTTCAAGATGGCTTACGTAAGTCGTCGGAATTGTTTTGCCACCTAGTGATGAATGAGCCGAATGACCTCGGCCACATGATCACCATCATTGAACAATTTGTCAACGCCGAGGACACTGAGCGGGAGTAGATGTATCCGAACTCTCGGGGAACCCGGTGAAGACAAGAAGAAAAAGGAACGTCGTCGATCGCATGCACGTCAAGATCGCGATAACTCTGAATCCTCTACTCGATACAGAAGCAAGAAGAGGAAGGGCAAAAAAATCATGGTTGCCGACAAAAACACCTGACCACGCGGTCGGGATAACTCGGCATTGCAGGAATTGCTCGACAAACCCTGCATTATCCATCCTAACAGTAACCACACCACTCATCAATGTTTTCAGCTGCAGAATCAAATGCTGAAAGAGGCGGAAGAAAATCCCCGACCTGACAAGCATCGTCAAGATGATAAGAAGAAGAAATTCAATGAGGGCAAGGAGGATGTCGGTACTCCACCAGTAGAGAATGATTTCTAGGAGCCCGCGAGAACAATCTCTATGATATTTGGTAGAACGATTGCCGCCAAGTCCAAACACCAATAGAAGTTGATGACCCGCCGCATCAACACCATCAACTTCAGCTAGTTCCCATTGGTCGTCAACCAGGTCATCCTTAAAGTATGCCTCGAAAAGGTGCTAATTGATGGTGGTAGCAGAAGGGTTTATAAAAGAAGTGCAACACACCGACTTATTAGCCAATCCAGTCCTTGTAAAGAAGAAAAATGGGAAATGAAGAATGTGTGTTGACTACACCGACCTCAACAAGCGATGTCCTAAAGATCCTTTTCCACTACCACGCATCGACCAAGTAGTCGACTCAGTGGAGAGCAGTGCTCTCTTGGGCTTTCTGGACTACTATTCAGGTTACCATCAGACCAGCTTGAAGGAAGAATATCAAATATAGACACCATTTATCACATCATTCGGTGCCTACTACTACACGTTGATGTCTTTTGGGCTGAAGAATGCTGGGACTACATACTAGAGGGCCATTCAACAATGTTTGACTGATCAGATCGGTCACAACATTGAGGCTTATGTTGATGATGTTGTTATCAAGACCAGGAAGCCTAAAGATCTCATCGCCAAGAGACAATGAATAACCTTTGCAAGTTTCGATGGTGGCTTAACCTAGAGAAATGTGTATTTAGGGTTCTGATTGGAAAACTACTTGAGTTCATTGTCAGCAGCTGAGGTATTGAAGCTAATACGGAGAAGATCTCGACGATACTGAATATGGCAAGGCCTAGCAATGTCAAACATATCCAACGTGTGATGGAATGCATGACCTCTCTTAGTTGGTTTATTTCATGACTAGGAGAGCACGAGATGTCGTTCTTCAAGCTACTGAAAAAAGACTTCTTTTGGATGTCGAAGGCTGATCAGGCATTCTCTGACCTTAAGAAGTTCTTATCTTGTCCACCAATCCTCATCACATCGGTTGCTGGTGAGATGCTCCTCCTCTACATCGCCGCCACAACTCACATGGTCAGCATCGCCTTGGTTGTCAAGTGCCCCGAGGAAGGATACGCCTATCCGATTCAAAGACCAGTATACTTTATATCTAAGGTACTTGGACTCTCGAAAGTTCAATACCCTCAGGTGTAGAAGCTCCTATACATCGTTCTCATCACCGCCCGGAAGCTCAAGCACTATTTTCAAGCTCACTCGGTGGAAGTGGTCACTAAGTTTCCCCTTGACAACATTCTACGGAATCGTGATGCCACTGGTCGGATCATCAAATGGGCCATTGAACTCAGGGAATACACTCTCGACTTCAAGCCTCGCACCGCCATCAAGTATCAAGCACATGCTGACTTCGTGGCCGAGTGGATAGGTCACGAACACTAGGTTATGTACTTTGATGGGTCTCTCAGTATTGAAGGAGCTGGAGTCAGAGCCGGAATCCTCTTAATATCCCCTCAAGGTGAAAAACTAAAATATGCCCTCCGATTTATTATTTATGGCGTCCAATAATGTAGCTGAGTACGAGGCTCTCCTCAATGGCCTCTGCATCGCTATCTCCCCTAGGGTGAGAAGGTTAATGGCGTATAGAGATTCCAAGTTAGTGATCAGTCAAGTTAATAAAGATTGGTCTTGCACCAATGAAAAGATGGATACCTACTGCTAGGAGATCCGTAAGTTGGAAGTCATGTTCAGCGGGCTTGAGTTTCATCATATCCCCGAGACTAGAACTCGGTTGCTGACTTGTTGTCCAAGCTCGGCTCTTCTCGAAGCCTTCAATCCAACTCGAAGAAGTATAGCATCCAGAAGATAGGTCAGCTCCAGCGGTATTGGTTGTTACTAATGAAAAAGAAGTCTGGCGCCAACCAATTATCGACTTCATCTTCGCTTGTAAATCCCTCGAAGACAAAGATGTTGCCATTCGTTTATCCCGAAGAAGCAAGCAATATGTCATGGTGGGTTCAAAATTATATAAAAGAGTTGTGTCAACCCAAGTGCTATTAAAGTGTGTTGATAAAGCTGAAGGTGTGGAAATACTTAAGAAAATTCACCCAGGAATGTGCAGGAATCATGCAAGAGCCTAGACACTGGTCGGTAAAGCCTTCAGGTCAAGATTTTATTGGCCGACTGCTAATGAAGATGCCAAGCTGATAGTTCATAGCTGCATAGGATGTCAATTCTTCGCAAATCAACATCATCTCCCTGCTCAAGATCTCCAGACCATTATATCATCTTGGTCGTTAGAGTGTTGGGGACTGAACATGGTTGGACCCTTTTCGAAGGCTCTCGAGGGATATGATCATCTTTTTGTAGCCATGGACAAGTTCACCAAATGGATTGAAGTGATATCGTTTGTGGGATCGGAATGGCGACTAGAGGGGGAGTGAATAGGCGCCTCGACAAATTCTCGCGAATGTGATGGCCTTTTCAAATTACCCAACACACCTCTAAACAATTGCAGGATTGAAATCAATGAACATAGTACAAAATCAGAACAAAAATCTCGTCAATTTGAATTTTCCTCTATATCGGAGTTTGAAGTGCTGAAATAGATGTCGGTAAATGGATTGCCAATTTAGACAGTCTAGAGCTATCGGTGATTTGTTCTGGATTTGTTCAGAAATTGCAAAAACAGACAAAACTTAAACTTTAACAGTTTGGATTTGTTCAGATCAGGATTAATCCTTCTGAATTGATGATTTGGATGATGAATAGTACACAGGTAAATTTCATACTCAATAAATTGATATTCTGAACAAATTCATCTTGAAAATCAAGTCCAACCAGCAACTACAATTCTCATCAGCACATTTCAAACTCAAATCAGTTTGCAGTTTGACAGAGAAGCATTGCCATTGCATTAGCTTGATAAGTAGATGATGAATAAGAATATTCTCAGATCAAACCAAGGCAAGGTTCCAGAACACAGATCAAACTAAAATCCCACAGAACTAAAACATAAACATTTTCAGTACAATATACTTGGATGATATGCAACAATGTTCAGGGATTCTGTAATCTGATAAAAAGCTTTGGGATTGTCTCTATTCATCACACTGAAACTTAGCAACTAAACTGAACAACATTGTATTTCATCTAGAACATCAATTAATCAATCTCTAGCTAATCAAAAATCAAACTATCAGAAGACACATCTGATTTGGTTGAATATGTACCAAGATATCTTTGCTTCAAATGATCTTGATGAACAACCAACCAACAGTACACTTTCTGATTGGATTATAATAGAAACAGAAGTGAGTCGATCAAATCACTTGCACATGTATGAATGAAAACCTTCATGAGATGGCTACCATCCAGAAGATGCAGTAGTATGAGAGTATTGTTATTACTGCATGTGGATTAGTACAAGCCACCGGTAGCCAAAATGGGACTCAAAAATCTTCGCAGCAATAGATGAAAGGTAAAAATCAGAGATGATCTCTCAGTAGAAAAACATGTGAATCATTCACACTGAATGATGAGTCTATTGCAAAGTTTCACCAACTGAGATCAATAATCTGAGTGATGCTGTAGATTAAAAACAAATCGGCAGAAAGAATTCAGCAAATTGTGACTGCATGAAATGATTTAAGAAGAAAATAGTATCAACCGGATACCAGAATCAAGGAATCATCAAGAACCGAGAAACTAGAAAGAAATCAGAGAAGAACTGGCCTGGAGATATTGAGTCTAGAGCTGACTTTGCTAGATGCTATTCACAATCCGGCAAAAACTCATAGCACTTAAAGAAAATACTTGATGCTGCAAGAAAAAGAACAAGAACCTGGTTCTGATGGTGCAAGAAAATTGGTGGTGCTGCTCTCTGGCCAGCCTTGCTCTGAAGATGATGAACACGCTCAGCAAATGGTGGAAAGATACTCAGCACAACACTGTATCAAATCCGACAACACACATATTTCTCACACCATGAACAGAACATGCAAAGTTTAATGCACAGATTCAAACCGAAATTGACAGCACAATGAACTAAATGGTTTGTGGTTGGTAGCCCCCAAAAATGACATCCAAAAAGTCTCCTAACCCTTGAGCATAGGGTCCTTTATATAGGCAAGCCCATTAAAATATTGGGAAAATTACTCACATGTCATTATAATTTTCAGAAATTGCTTACATGCCACTGTCAGTGACTGTGGCGGCCCCATCTGGTAGTGACACAACGATGACATTTTGGCAAACCGTAAAAATCGTAATGGCACAAAAAAAATTAACCCTAAAATATTTCCCAAAGTGCCATTAGGGTTAAAAGTCTAGGTATTTACCTAATTGCCATTATGTATTTTCAGAATTATTAATTATGAAAATACATAAAGGTATACTCCTAATTTATTACATCATTGACCCTATTCTTTTAATATTTTTTTCAGAATTAACAATTCCGAAAAATACTAAAAGATTACACTTAATCTAGACAACTAAACAGAAAAATAAACTCCTATTTATTGGAATTTAAAAACACTTTGTGATACGACGGTTTTCATCCGAAGCCGATAAGCCTTCCCGATCACCGACATGTGACATCAATCCGCGAACTTGACTGCCAGCAAGTCTCTCCTGCTCTCAATCCCCTCGAGTCGCCTGATCACTTGCACTGGCCTCCCTATCACTGAATTGATCATCACGCTATCTCAACCGTCCGTCCGTCCATGTCTTGCTCTATCTCCTCGTGCACTCCTGAGATCATCTCCAACTTCACCCGACCTCCTTGATCCTCTAGCATCGAGCTCCCCGCTTGACCCTTTATCACCCACCATTGATAGTTGGTTAGCATCTCCACCCTGCACACATGAGACAAGCCAAAACACAAAACGCGACGCACACTGATCCCCTCGGCACACAATCCATATTCACACATCGATCCCATCGATGCAAGCAAACCACCATTCACTCAACACTCCAGATTGATCAACCTTGTCAATCACTCATCACAAAGAAAAAAATCACAATGCGACCCCACTTGGTTTCACATCGTTGAAGTCAAGCACTGCCAAAAGGCCGCAGAATTCATCCAAGGGATAATTTACCGTTTTGGTGTCCCTAATTAGATTATTACTGACCTTGGGACCCAATTCACTAGTAACGATTTCTAGGGGTTTTGTGAAGAATGGTGCATCAAAGTCAAGTATGCATCAGTTGCGCATTCAAAAGCCAACAGACAAGTCGAGCAAGCCAATGGTGTGATATTACAAGGATTGAAAGCAAGGATATTTAATCCCCTTGATAAATATGGCAGTCAATGAATGAAAGAATTGCCCACTATCTTATGGGGTCTCCGTACTCAGCCCAGCAGAGCCACTAGATGAACTCTCTTTTTCCTAGTCTACGGATCGAAAGCCATTTTGCCAATGGACATGCTGCATGAGTCTCCTAAAATTCAGCAATATGAAGAACACATGGCCGAGTGAACCCGAGAAGAAGATATCGACAGTCTTGAAGAAGCCCGACTAGCTGCCTCAATTCAGTCTGATCAATATCAGTAAGGCCTACGAAGGTATCATGATTATAACGTTCGAGGATGCTTCTTTCAAGTCAGGGATTTGGTCCTCCGTCGAGTACAATCAGCGATCAGCTGCCACAAGTTTTCAGCTCCCTAAGAGGGACCTTACATCATCTCCAAAGTTACTCGACCAGGGTCATACTGTAACACCCCAAATTTTCAAAGTAATAAAAATATTATTTAATTCAATTTCTTGAATTTATTAATTTGGGAAATACCTTAAACACCCTCCTCTACCATTTTTGAACTACAACATAGAGTAAATGGCCAAACCAGGGGCTAAAAATTTTTATGTATGATCCGAAGACCAAAATATATTTTTGAGAATTTTTATAAATTTTTACCAAGCTTGGAAGTAGCCCCAAGATTTTAATCTATTTCCTGGAATTATTTTTATTCGGAAATGTTTTGAAACAGTATTGGGCCTCCCTCCTCCCTTCTCTCTCTCCCGGCTGGCCCAGCCCATCACCCTCGCCTGCCTCTGGCTGACAGCCCGACCCCACCTGTCGGCGCCGATCGCCTCCCCTCGCGCGCGCGCCCGACACCACGGCCCCACCCGTCAGCCCTCTCCCTCGCGCACTCGCGCCCGCTAGACGGTGGCCCCCGCCTGTAAGTTCCATCGTCAACCTCGCGTCGCCGCCCCCAAATCACGCCGGCCGACGACCCCCGCCTCGGATCCACCTCGCTGGCCCCTCCCGCATTCAATTGATGCCATTAATCGGTTCCCCGCGCTCGGCTGACCGTTTCCCCCCGTTAAACCACGCGTTTAAGCCCCCGGGAACACCGCACCGTGCATGGCCGAGCCCTCGCCGGTGAGTTAAAGCCCTCCCTCGGCTTTCCTTGCATGCGAGCTCCGCCGGTGGCCCTATTTAAGCCCCTGGCCTCTACCGCGTTCGACCCCCACGACCATTCACAGCGAGAACGAACCGAGCGCTCCCCTCTTTGGTTTTTAACACCTCACCGCCGCTCCTACTCCGATCGCCCCTCGCCGTTGCTAGCGACCTCCTCCACCCTAGCCAACCACACCGCCGTGACCGCAAGGACGTCACCGACCCCGACCGCCCCTCCGCCATCCACAAACCTCGCCGGAACACCGTTGCCGACATGTACCCGAGACCACCTCGCCGTCTACCCTCGTCGCCGGCCACGCCCCGTCATCCCCAGACCATCGCAGAGGTACCCTCGTGATCCCCACAGTATCCTCTTTCCATTTTAGGCCTTAGCTTCGACCGCCATCGCTCGCTGTGGCCTCTGGCCCGCTCGCCGTCGCCGGAGAAGAAGACCGGCACGGGCTGAGTACCCGTGCTGTGTCGGATTCGATCGCAACCGTGTGATCGGGATCCAATGGTGATGATTAGTTCCCGCGTGTGACTTAATCCGATCCGTTAGATCTCGGCGAAGGGGTACGTTATAATCTCAGCCATCCTGTTAGTTTTAAAATCCCGCATCGCATCTAAGCCGTTCATCGCGTACCGGTTCGATGTTTTAATCTCAGCCGTCCACGTCAACTTAAGCGCCCCGCCTCGCCCTCGCGCGTTGGATCTGGATCCAACAGTCCAGATTGGGCCGGACCACGCGCACAGTGCGTGGGTTCACCGTGGGCCTGGCTCACCGTGGACCCAAGGCTGTTTTGGGATTTAATTTAAATTCCAGAAATAGTTTTAAACTTCTAAAATTCATATCTTGCACATTTTTACTCCAAAAATTATCATTCCAATTCCAGAAAATTTATAATTTTATTCTCTACATGTTAGTTCAATAAAAACAGTATGTTACCTTGGACTTTTTCATGTTTATTTAAATGGGTATTCAAATACCCTTAGGGTAAACATATAAACTTAATTATTTAAATTCCAGTGAAGCTTATATTTAATTATTTCCTGTTAATATGAACCAACCACTAAGTTTTCTATGGACCCTTCATTTTAAATTTATTAGAAAACTTAAAAATGAGAATAATCACTTTGAAAACCCTTTTTTTAAAGGACAACACTTCATTTTAATTTCTTTTAAAATTGTTTATAAAATGAACTTCAGATCCTTAACAACTTGATTTATTTTTAAATCAAACCAACTTAGACCTATGTGCTTATTATGTGATGTTATATTGTTTGATTGGATGTTGTGTTTATTTTATCTTACTTTAATTATATTGGGAAGACTACGATGCCACCAAGGAGCCGGAATACTTCCCGGAAGTCCCTCCCTCGCCTTTCGCTGAACAAGGCAAGTCACCAAACCAATCTTTTGAGCATATTGAACCCATGCTTTATCAAACTATCGCTAAAACACATAGGCTATACATGCATTAGTCCAATCAAAACCCTTACAATATATTTATTTAGGATCCCCCGACCTTGATGTGCAACCCAAGCCATGCTATCTCGCCTAACTTCCTTGTCACCGTATGATTAATGATATTATCTAGTGTCCAATGTATTGACACAATCGCTATAGGATAAAAATGAGTCGTAGCAAAATGGTCCTACTATATGATCCCCATTACTTCTTATCCTTGGAATTCTGTTGGTGATGAGTTATGGTTGTGAGTGTATGCATGATGGGTTCCGGGTTCAAGCTAGGGCATTGGTCGGTAGCACCCGGGGCACTATAAGGACCAGTTTGAGGGATCCGTTGCAATACACTTCCGTACTAACCACAAGTCTAATGGGTAAGTCCTAACTAAGGTATGGAGTGTTCCAAACCGAGGCCACCATTTGGAGATGGGTCAAGCAGCACCTGCGGGTGGCTTGTACCGACGTGGCGCAAAAGGGGGTGCGACGTTAGCCGGGATGCGGCCCAGCGCGCCGGCGAAACCTAGAGTGGGTGGTTATCGCTTGGAGCATTTCATGCTGAGATTTTGGCACGAGTTCCCGTGGTATGGGTCATCTCGTTTGGGATGAGTGCGTGCCTTGTGGGTACAGTAGTACATCTCTGACCAGAGTCTTAAATCTTTTCGAAAAGCCGAGCCCACGGTCAAGGGCGGGTTGCGTGACATCCCCCAGTTAGATTACTTTGAATATGTATGTGCATGATTGTTTGACATGTAAGGACTGTTGTGCGAGGAGGTAAAATGTACTCCTCGAGTTAGATTATATTGTTGATGCTCATGTTTACTTTTCCGCATGATTAAATTTGACTACACTAAATGCAATAACTAAAAATGTACTTTTCCGCATTGTTAGCCATTACCCTTCCTTGTTTATTATCCTGCATTATTACTTGCATTTGCGGTGGCTTGTTGAGTACTTTTTGTACTCATACCCGTTGAACACCTCAGAGGATGCCTACTATGAAGACGATCTGGAGTAGAGACCCAGTCAAGCGGAAAGATCTTGAAGAAGGCGTTCGTCATGCAATTTACTTTTATTTCTATTTTTATTTAACATCGATGTAATAATTATGGTCTGCGTACCATGGATACTGTCGTATGTACGATTGTTGCATGATGAACCTCTTGTATTATTGTTTTTCTTATGAAATTCAATAATGTTCTGATTTCGGTAAATCGGGGCGTCACAAGATGATATCATAGCAGACTTGACTGTAGGAAGCCAAACAGACCCGCCTAGCCATTAGCTGTAGAAAATTATTTCTCGAAAACCTACTTTATAAACTTTGTTCCTCTCCTCACTTTTCTTCAACTTGTTGTTTTTGTAGATGCCAGTCTACCAAGTCCATAGCTACTGCCGCCACTTCGAGGGCTTCGTCAGGGAGCTCCGCATGATGCTCACATTCCTCAGGTTCCTCTTCGAGCCCGAATTTCAAGGAGTGTACTTGGAGGAGTTTGCCGGACCCTGCGACGTATCCCTCACCGTCCACGGCTCTGGAGAGCATCTGCCGTCTTACACCACCGCACTTGGGGGCCCGACCTTTGACGTCGCGTGCCAACGAGTCACCCTACAGGCTCTTACGGAGCTGAGGATGATCTACGATGATCGTCTTCAGAACTCGTCCTTTCGGCTTGTGCCGAAGCGCACTCCCGGTGCCTACCGTAGCATCTACCTCAGAGTTCACTCCGTGCGTGATTCGGTCATGGTCCGGCAGTCGCGCCTTCTTCAGGCTATGGACGACCTCCATACTGAGGCGGTGCTCGACGCCGATGAGCACCATGAGGCGGTTGAGTTTCTTCGTGAAGAGACGAAGAACTTGATCCAGCAGAACGGCGAGCTGCAGCGTAAGATCATGCAGCTGCAGAAGGACATCGCAGAGATGGTTCCCCTCCTCCCTAGGAAGAGGAATCCCATCCGCGATCCCGTCCCTCGCCCCAAGCGGATCCCGCCATACCCCTCCACCGCCGGACCGTCCACCACCAGCGCCCCTGCACCATGCCCCGGCCTCGTCTCCGACTCCATCATCGAGAACTTTCTCGAGCCCACCATCCCTCAGGAGCCGCGTACCCGTGGTTCCGAGAGCACGGAGACCACCTCCGGTGGCGAGTAGGCGTTAGAGGTCGCTCTTTTAAGATTTTGTATGTGGTGCTACCCACGACGAGTGTGTTGTGGGTAGAATAAAAGCTTGATTGTAATAAACAATTCCTACCACTTGGTCTATATGCATGAGCTTTATGAGCTATTTTCTTTAAGTATATTGTCATCATCTTTTTTCCTTATAACCTCGTATATTCAGAAGGTGGCCGACCACCAGAACACCGGTTCCAACAACGGAGAGGGAGGAAGCCGTGACGCGCCCGAGGGTGTTGTACCCAACTGGGGTGCAACTGGCCCACGTCAGTCTGGGTCGCCATCCGCCAACCATCCTACCTTGGCGGAGATGATGGCGAATCAGAACCAGCTGATCACCGCCCTCCTCACTCAAATGCAGCACCAACAAGCTCAGTTGGACCGTCTACAGAATGCGGAACCTGCCCCTCGCGCACCAGCACCCGCACCCGCTCCCCAACTCTCGGAGTTTCTGCGCGTGCGCCCGCCCATCTTCTCGAGCACCACCAACCCAATGGAGGCCGGAGATTGGCTCCGCACCATTGGAAAGAAGCTAGACCTCCTCCCCTGCACCGATCGGGAGCGAGTGGCCTTCGCTACTCACCAGCTCTAGGGTCCCGCCACTGAGTGGTGGGACAACTACCGTGAGTCCCAGCCGAAGGACCACGTGGTGACATGGGTGGAGTTCACCATCGCCTTCCGTGCCGCCCACGTCCCCGCCGGTGTCATCGCGATAAAGCAGCAGGAGTTCCGTGACCTACACCAGGGCAGTCGGACCATCATGGAGTACCTCCATGAGTTCAACCGCCTCGCCCGCTACGCTTCGGAAGAGGTGCGGACCGACGCCCTCCGCCAGACCAAGTTCCTTCGGGGACTCAAGGATGAGCTGTCCATCCAGCTCGTCGCCACCAACTACACCGACTTCCAACGGCTAGTCAATAAAGCGCTCATCCAAGAGACTGAGCAGAACAGGTTGGACCTCAAGAAGAGGAAAATGATCGCCTTCAAGCATCAACAGGCGAACTCTCAGAGGCCCCGCTTCGTCCCTCCGCCACCAGCGCCCGCCTACCATCCTCGGCCCGCCTACAGGCCACCTCATGCCGCCGGTGGATCCAACGCCGGACATCCTCGCCCCGCTCCACCAGCTCCGGCCGCTCAACCGACGCCAGCCGCCAAGGCCCCGGTCTTGAAGGATCGCCAAGGGAGGCCGATCGTCTGCTTCAACTGCCAGAAGGAAGGGCACTAGTCGCACCAGTGTCCTCACCCCAAGCAGCCACAAGGCACGGCACCCAACCAGGCGGTTCGTGCCCGCGTCAATCACATCACCGCGGAGGAAGCTCAGGAAGCTCCCGAAGTCGTGCTTGGTACGTTTACCATGAATTCCGTACCAGCCATGATTTTATTTGATCTGGGGCGACACACTCCTTCGTCTCGGAAGATTTTGTGAAAATCAATGAATTGGACGTACTCCCTCTATCCGTCCCCATGGTGATTGCCACTCCCGGCAATAAAACCTTAGCCCACTTATACAGTCCCAAGGTTAAGATAGAGATCCAAGGAGTATTGTTCCGGGCCGAGCCAGTCCTCATAAAATGCACCGGACTTGACCTCATCCTAGGGATGGATTGGTTGATGAAGCACAAGGGAGTGATCGACTGTGCCAACAAGTCCGTCACAGTAACCAACCCTGAAGGTGCAACCGTCACTTTTCGGATGACCAGTCGCCAACCACTCGAAGCGTCCCTCCATTCGCTAGCCCTTGAAGAAGTACCCATAGTCAAGGAGTTCATGGACGTCTTCCCTGAAGACCTACCAGGAATGCCTCCCAAGCGGGACATCGAATTCAGAATCGAACTTGTCCCCGGGACCACTCCAATCTCCAAGCGCCCATACTGGATGGCCGCCAACGAACTAGCCGAGGTCAAGAGCAACATCGAAGACCTAGAGCAGAAAGGGTACATTCGACCGAGTACCTCACCCTGGGGTGCACCGGTTATCTTTGCCATGAAGAAAGACAAGACCAAGAGGATGTGCGTGGACTATAGAGCCTTGAACGACGTAACAATCAAGAACAAGTACCCATTGCCTCGGATCGACGACCTGTTCGATCAACTGAAGGGATCCTCGGTGTTTTCAAAGATTGACCTCAGGTCAGGTTATCACCAGTTGAGGATTAGAGAAGAGGACATACCCAAGACTGCCTTCACCTCCCGCTATGGACTCTACGAGTATACAGTGATATCGTTCGGACTCACGAATGCCCCAGCCTTTTTCATGAACATGATGAACAATGTTTTCATGGAGTTCTTGGATAACACTACTACAAAGCGACATTGTAGCGGCGGACAAAATCGACATATAGTGGCGGGCATCCAGTCCGCCACTGCTCTAACGCCACTGCTATCGCTGGTTAGCAGTGGCGGTCAGAGTGCCCGCCACCGCTGTGTCAACAGCAGTGGCAGGCGCGCTGACATCATCTGCCCGCCACTGCTATTATCAATATCAGTGGCGGGCAGATGATGTCAGCGCGCCCGCCACCACTATGTCAACAGTAGTAACGGGCGCGCGCCACTGCCGTTATTAATAGCAGTGGCGGGCAAATGAGGTCAGCACGCCCGCCACCACTGTGTCAACAGCAGTAACGGGCATGCTACCTCATCTGCCCGCCACTGCTGTGTATAAGCCATAACACAGAATGCTGTGATCCCACAAACCAAAACACAGAAATTATATGCTTCACACAGCCATCCACATACACAGCAGCAAAACATCCACATATACACATACACAGCAGCAAAACATCCACATATCCACATACACATCCACAACAACAACACATCAACACAACAACCATCAATCTCATCAATTTTCAAAAATTTACAAAGTTTACATTCTTCCGGTTTATGTTTCACAATAACCATCCATCAACACAATTCATTGTTTCACAAATACATGCTCATGCGGTTTATGTTTTCTTGGAAGGCTAACTCATATCTTAATTGGTTCGCCTTTTCATTCTTCTGGCCCAATCATATGGAGTTGGATGCTTGGCCACTTCACTCTCAGGATCGAAAAATACTCCAAGCTCATGAAGAATCTCATGCATCGTGAAGCGGCACATCCTTGATACGATTTCGTACATTTGTGATTCAGAGAGTTGGCTCTTCTGGGCAACGGTTGATGGACCTGACGCCTGCATACGTAAAATATAAGTACATACGCTGCAAGTTATATTAGATTAACACACAAGAAATCAACTTACTTCTTTAGTATCCTCAGATACTGTCCGCCCAAACTTTCCTAAGTTATTGCTCATGAAATCACAAGTATAGTAGCCACAATGCACGGAACCAAGAGATTGTTTGTGACACTTCAAAATAGACAAAGTTAGAACGATATATAGTTTGGCTTTATCAATTGAATTAACAAATTTAAAAATATAATATTACCGGATAGTTGGTTCTGATAAGCATTTCTTTCGGCCTCTGTGGATCATGTGGGCCACCTAACTTTTCCACGTAGTATCTATATGCACTCTGAATAACATTTAATATATCTTGATATTCTTTTTTGGGTTTGTCGAGCGAGTCGAGCACATAAACCCTTGAGCTCTTTGGGTATATCAGAAGTGCAATCCAATGATCACTATCGAAAGAAGTAATATATGATTATGTTAGTTTCATAATCGATAAAACGTGTTTAAGTGGATATAGTGGGTATACTTACTTAAAGTTATATGCCCCACTTATCATTTCTCTGTCCTTCCATTGATACATGCACCGCGCAATATACAACGCGGCACAACTCCTTTTGTTCTTCTTAAGTTTGTCTTCGTCTTTATTGAACATCTTTCTTTGAAATTTTTTCTTACCCGCAGTCCAGTACTTGCTATCGTTCTGGTTTAGTGTCGGGTTCAGCGCACTTTGGCTTATTAATGACGGGTTTAAGGTCCCATACAATTTAGACTCGTCACCGCGTGAATTACAACTGCATATGTTATAAAACAATAGTCAATATAAGACATTATTTATTTTTGCTTTGTATTGACAAAGTATAAAGTACTTACATGCACCAGAGCATCATGCTTGTGATGTCGGTTCACTTCAGACGAAACATCCGATGGAAGTCGTCGAAAAATAGTGCAAGCTTAAACTCTGGGCAGTTGAATATTTCTTGTGGAACCTTCAGTTCTATTTGTGTTACTCCTAACGAAGACGCTTCGAGGTACCAGTCATGAAATGTTTTCATCGTCCAAGGCATACAATTAAGTACTCCTTGGGGTAATAATGGTTTGCCTGGTTCGTATTCGATATAATCCTCGTCTCCGTAGGTCCTCTTATCAACAGAAAGTGAGCCCGCATGCTTTTGTACTGGAGCCTTTATGGGAGCCGCTTCGGGCATAGAACGTGTTTGCCCCAAAGTATTAAAAAATTTATGCATCTCAGATTTCAGCGCAGAACACTGCCCAACTTGAACAGTTATCTTGTGGATTGCTGGCTTTGGGCATGCATCTTGTTTTTCAGGCTCGGCAGCAACTAGCACTGGCACTTTTGTTATGGGCTTGGCCACCGGCACTTGAGGATCAGCCGAAACTGGCACTTGAGGCTCAGTCGGAACTAGCACTGGCATTTGATCTGGCTCTGGCACATTTGTGTTGGGCTCATCAGTGGGCTCAAGCACTGGCACTGGCTTTGTCACTTGAGGATCAGAAGTCACTTTCGATTCTATCACTTCTGCCACTTTATTGGGCACTGGCTCTTCCTCTGCCTTTTCCTCTATTTCACGCTCATCAACAGGTGATAATGATCCTATATTTTGCACATCCTGAGATGAAAGATATGTGGGGGATTGTGATGAGACAATAGGTGATTTACTCTGAGAACTTGTCTGCAGTAATTTGATATCTCGGCTCGCCCATAGGACAAAGTTATTTAGAGCATCTCCGATTGTCTCAATCCCCTCATCAGGCATTGGAAGATCCAAGGGGTCATTAATAAATCTGTCGTTGGTGATCTCATTGACCTGAACCTTGGTATAGTCAGCAGGAATAGGCCGATTGTGAAATAAATCCCCAGGCATAGCAATGCCTCAGTGCAGCCTCTTGGGAATGCCCTTTGCGCCCTATCGGTACATGCAGGCTGCATGGTGTGTCCTCTTTAATATAATTTATATGAAATTTGTCTTGTACTGAGCCAACACTGCTTGGTACGTCGAGTCGTACCTCTGGCACAATTATTTGTCCAGCTGCAGCCTGCATTATGTTTGGATTCTCGTTAATAAATTCAAAAAAGTGTCGCTCCCACTCTGCACGACGCTCTGCGGTGTCGTCTGTGCGTGCTTGATGCTTCTTGTATGTGGCACCCTCCTGTTTCTTGAAAGTATTTTTCCAGAGTGCTATAGAAGAGACACCTCGGGTGCGCCCTCGATGTTCCTCGTTTCCGAGAGCAGATGTAAGCTGGTCATTACATCCCTCGGGCTTGAACTTTCCAGTCTTCTCCAACTCAGCGATTTCCTGTGCTTTCTGGAATACTTCACTAGTCCGTGAGTCGGAGAGCATATATTGGCCCTCGGGTGTTTTTTAGCTCGACCTAGGAGCCATCTCTTAGTGCGCTGATCAGCACTTGAAAACTGTTCAGGTAACCCAGCCGCACGGTCCTCCTCCTCCTTTCTACTCCACTCATCCTCCTTAGCCTTATATCCACCTGGCCCAAGTTTATGGGGGAACTTATTCTTCTTATTAAGTTCTTTGAACATGATGCTCTCTTGTTTGGCTTCTTCCGAGCAATGCTGCATTTTGAATTCGTTCCATTCATTTGGCGTTATAAAGCCGTAGTCGTTGAGTGGCGACTCATCTTTCTGAAGGTATTGTGTGTTCAGTTTAGTCCTAAATGTACGGAGAGCCTTCCCGATAGTCTTCAATGTGGCAGCTTTAGCGTCTTCTAAGCGGTCTTCCGGGAATTTATAATGCGCTTTTATATGCTGCCACAATTCGTTCTTTGTAGCTTTAGGGACAATCTTCCAATTTTTCCAAACTATCTTACATCGCTCCTTGGCGAGACATCCACAGTCGTTACGCCACTTCGCTGTGATTTCTTTTGGCTTCTTTGGAGCCCCATCAACATGCACTTCTTCAACCTCATAGATAGCTGTATGCAGCTTGTTCTTCTTCCGTTTCCCTCTCCTCTTCGCATTTGCAGACGATGTTGTGGCAGCGGGCTCAACATCTGTTCGCTCAGCTGACTCAATAGCTGGGACAATAGTTGTTCTTTTCTCGACTTGGAATAATCGACGCTTGCTTCCTCGCTTTGGACGATCCTACGATGATAGACAATGTGAGCTTCAGGAATGTAATCCTCGGTTAGAAGCTGCTCTGACTTGTTACTAACGTAATAATTACCTCCGCTTGAGCTTCAGGAATGTAATCCTCATCGGCGTCTTCTCTCGTTCTCTTCTTCCTAGGCTCCATTGGATGTTCATTCTCCGGAGAGTGGTACGAAGATTCGCTATCGGAGGATCCTTCAGATGAACCCTCTTTATTTGTTTTTGCGGGAGACTCGTAGATGAGCTCCTCGATGGAACGTCCTTCTTCCGCCATAGATAAACTATTCATATTAAGAGGCTAATGTATCAGAATTTTGGTTATGCAAAAAAGGTCTGATGTCATATTAATCCTAAAGTTAGGATATTGTGTTGTTCTCTCTCTCTAGTGTTGTTGAGGCCTCAGCATATTTTGTGTTGTTTTTCAAAATGTTCATGTCTGCCATGGAACCATGTGCACATCCATTCCCTGTCAGCAACACGAGAAAGAAGAAGCTGTTGACAGGAATGGACGTGTCACATGGTTTGATGACATACATGAGATAACTCAATAAAAATTTGCATCATAGGCCCCTAAAAGGAATTGTGGAATCTAATGTTGGCCTTCAACCGGATGAACTTGACGATTAGTATATAGTATCCTTAGAAATAATAGCAGTAGTAAACTGATCACAGTATTGTTTAGGCCTCAGCATATTTTGTGTAGCTTTTCAAAATGTTCATGGCTGCCATGGAACCATGAGCACATCCATTCCCTGTCAGCAACACGAGAAAGAAGAAATTGTTGACAGGAATGGATATGTATCATGGCTTGATGACATACATGAGATAACTAAATAACAATTTGCATCATAGGCCTCTAAAAGGAATTGCAGAATCTAATGTTGGCCTTCAGCCAGATGCATGAACTTGAGGATTAGTATATAGTAGCCTTAGAAATAATAGCAGTAGTAAACTGATCACAGTGTTGTTTAGGCCTCAGCATATTTTGTGTTGCTTTTCAAAATGTTCATGGCTGCCATGGAACCGTGAGCACATCCATTCCCTGTCAGCAACACGAGAAAGAAGTTGTTGACAGGAATGGACGTTTCACACGGCTTGATGACATACATGAGATAACTCAATAACAATTTGCATCATAAGCCTCTAAAAGGATTTGCAGAATCTAATGTTGGCCTTCAGCCGGATGAACTTGAGGATTAGTATATAGTAGCCTTAGAAATAATAGCAGTAGTAAACTGATCACAGTGTTGTTTAGGCCTTAGCATATTTTGTGTAGCTTTTCAAATGTTCATGGCTGCCATGGAACCGTGAGCACATCCATTCCCTGTCAGCAACACGAGAAAGAAGAAGTTGTTGACAGGAATGGATGTGTCCCACGACTTGATGACATACATGAGATAACTCAATTACTATTTGCATCATAGGCCTCTAAAAGGAATTGCAGAATCTAATGTTGGTCTTCAACCGGATGCATGAACTTGAGGATTAGTATATAGTAGCCTTAGAAATAATAGCAGTAGTAAACTAATCACAACGTTGTTGAGGCCTCAGCATATTTTGTTGCCATGGAACATTAGAGGGAAAAACAACACAAAATATGCTGAGGTATCAACATAACTAAAGAGAGAGAACAACACAATCTCCTAACTTGAGAATTAATATAGTGGCTTCGGAAGTAATAGCTGACTACTGTAGCCAAGAAGAGTTTTCATACATTTCCCACCTTTGACACTGTGATCAGTTTACTACTGTAGCATCAGAAGTAATAGCAGTAGTAAACTGATCACAGTGTCAAAGGTGGAAAATGTATGAACACTCTTCTTGGCTACAGTAGTGAGCTATTACTTCTGAAGCTACTATATTAATCCTCAAGTTAGGAGATTGTGTTGTTCTCTCTCTCTTGTGTTGTTGATGCCTCAACATATTTTGTGTTGTTTTTCAAATATGTTCATGGCTGCCATGGAACCGTGAGCACATCCATTCCCTGTCAGCAACACGAGAAAGAAGAAGTTGTTGACAAGAATGGATGTGTCGCACGGCTTGATGACATACATGAGATAACTCAATTACTATTTGCATCATAGGCCTCTAAAAGTTGTTCTAAAAAAGTGGTAATGTGGTATGCAATATTTCTCATGGCATAACTTAGATATAGAAGACTTCACTCAAGAACTAGAGGGGGGTGAATAGGCGCCTCGACAAAATCATGTATCATCCGATACAGACAACCAAATGCCCTACTTGTACCAAACAGCCATTTTCAAAGAAAAGATTGACCGCTCTCCGAAGGTCAAATTTGATCACCTCCCAGCATTTTTATAGATGTTTTTTATGAAGCCTTCCAGACCTAGGGCTTTGACTAACGGCAGGGCTTCAATCGTAGTCTGCAGCTCTTGGGGGGTGACAAGTCGGTCCAAGGAGTGAAGGTCCATACTTGTTATGTAGAGAGTACTAAGGAAAAGGGAGTAGAGGCGTAAGCTTTGTTGGCCCAATCTATTATTTAAAAACTCATAAAGGATCTTAGCTTTGGCATCATGATCTGTGAACGCCAATCCATCCATCTGAACCACCGGGATAAAGTTTGTGGCACGGAGGTTGTTCATTTTAACGTGGAAAAGTTTGGAGTTTGTATCACCTTGCTTGAGCCAACAAAGTCTTGAACGTTGCTTCCACATGATTTTTAGAATAGTTGCTATCCCAAGCAGCTTCTTTTTTAATTAGGTCGAAGGGCTTTTTCCTCCAACGATAGTTCTCTAATCTCTTGGGCTCTATCCAATAGCATTCATCTTTTATTTTTAAGGTTAGTACATCAGATCTTGGTCCTTAACAGTGATCAATGGGCTTACTAATTTTGTATGCAATATACACCAGTTGGTTGTTCCAAATGTTTATACCAATGTACCAGTCAAAGCTTCTAGCACCATAATACTAGTCTAAAAATAAGAATCGGGGGCTGATTTGTCACATAAGCACAAATCATAGGGAGCAGTCAGATTGATCAGTTAATACTAGAATTTGTTTCTGCATCAAAAGTAAAGTATCACATGTCAATTACTATCGCATTATCTCATAAAGTGTTGAATTATCAGGTTGTTCCAAAGGAAAACCTCTGCACGGGAAGTTTGAATGACCAATTGTTTTCTTTTTGCTAGTATGCAACATGTTATCCTGATGTCAATTAACACTTTTTTAGATAACATTTAACACAATGCTATGTTGTGAATAAGAATCTTTCCCTGAGAGGATTCTCGCTACAGATGTGGATGAATTTAGGTAAGGCAGGAGAATGCAGAGTTATGATAGATATCTACCTGTTAGACCCGGTGCACGAAGGCGGCGTGGGCTCGGGGATGAAGGAGACGGGCTCCAAGGACAGTGGCGGCGCGTGCTCCGGGACGACGGCGATGGGCTTCGGGGATGGCGGCGACGGCTCCAGGAGCGACGAGCGGAGTTCGGTGGCGACGGGCCCCGAGGGTGGCATGGGCTGTGGGAGCGATGTGCGGAGTTTGGTGGCGACGGCCTTCGGGGACGACGACGACGGGCTCCGAGGGCGGCGTGGGCTCCGGGAGCGGCGGCAATGGGCAGAGTTCGGCGCACGGGAGTTAGAAATGAAACTAGGTTTTCAGACGGTGGGAGTGAAAACTTTTATATAGTTGGATTAGTAGTGGCGGGCACACGCTGATGTCAGCATGCCCGCCATTGATATTTATCGTAGTAGTGGCGGGCAAAGACATAGTAGTGGCGGGCCACTGACGTCACCGACCGCCACTACTAGGGTTTAGTCTGGGCGGGTGGAAAAAAGTATAGTAGTGGCGGGCATACGCTGACGTCAGCATGCCCGCCACTACTAATCCACCGTTGGTGGGGTTATCTAGTATACGTTGCCACTCATGTCGAGAAACACTTAGTAGCGCAGTGGTGCGGGGGTTGCTTTGGTGCCATGCGGTTCGAGGTTCGAACCTTGCTGCCGGCAGGCGGTTTGAGGTTCGAACCTTGCTGCTAGCATCCATTTTTTTTTTACATTTTCATGACTTTTTTATTCATGTTTAAATTCTAGTTTGAACTTGATTTTTTAACAATAAAAATACATCATAACTTATCAAATTTAAAAATTTGGTATTTTTCTGCCTCACTTTACTTTTTATTATTTCATTAATAAACATGTACAATAAAAATACATCATAACTTATCTGTAGTTTATTCTTCCTTTGAAATTGAAACTTTTTGTACAATAAAAATACAACACCAATATTCTAATTGCAAAAATTGATATTTTTCTCCCTTAGTTTACTGTTTTTATTTTCATTAAGTGTGTTTTTATTACATGTTGTTACTATATGATCGAGACTTTGTAGCGCGGTGGTGCGGGGTCTCGCTTGACATATCATGTTTATTTGAAAGCAAGTAAACAAACACAAGTCCAGGCTGGGGAAACCAGCTTACACATCGAAACGCACTACTGGTCAAATCCAAAAGAAAGATATGGTTTGGAGCTTCTTCTTCTTCCTCGGCACAAACCCAACCTATTTCTGGTTAAACAGATTAAAAGCCTCAACTTGCCAATCCTCAACCAAATCGGCATCATCAGGCAGTTTGAACTGCTCTCCATGTTCCTGAACAAGAAAATACACGCGGCGGCGGTAGTGAGAACAACTTATTATCAATGATTGAATTGGATGATAAAATATAAAATTTGCATAAAAAGAGGATCTTGCCTCCTTCCTCCTCTTGCTGCCGCATTGCTCTACATGCTTCCCTTTTCCACCGCTAGCCTCGGCATGTTTCCCTCTACCACCGGTTGTCTCATCATTCTTCCGTCTGCCAACACTTACCCTATCTGGTTGCGGCGATCGCGAGTCGTCCTCCGAGTCGGAGTCCATTATGAGAATCACTTTCTTCGCCAAACAACTGCAAACTATACCATCATGTACCTTATGTTTACCGCATTTGCAAACCTCTCACACGCCACTTGATGTAGAGTCTGAGGATCGACTGTTTGTTGGTTCAATCTTAGGAGGAGCCATCTGCATTTTTTTTGTCACATTGATATAACATTAAAAAACCCTAAGCTAGTAATATTATAGTACATTAAAAAACATTATTGTTATAGTGGAAATTTTTTTTCTCAGAAATTTTTTATAGTACATTAAAAAACATTATTGTTATAGTGGAAATTTTTTTCTCAGAAATTTTTTACAGTAGATTAAAAAACATTATTGTTATAGTGCATTCTACTAGTAATATTATACTAAATTATATTACCACGCATAAATTAATATAACAATCCTCCATCATTTTAACCCTAAGCTCGAATAAAATAAGACCAAAGATATATGTTAATAATCATTTACTGATCGACTGGATGGCGGCGACGACGGGCGGCGCCGACGGGCTCCGAGGAAGGCGGCGACGGGCGGAGGGCAGCGGCGACGTGCTCCGGGACGTCGACGGTGGCGACGGGAGGAGGGGGGCGACACGTGAGTTTAGGGTTTAGAAAATGAAACTAGGTTTTCGGATGGCGGGAGTGGAAAGTATATATAGGTGTCTTAGTAGTGGCGGGCATGATGACGTCATCCAGCCCGCCACTACTATGTCGGATAGCAGTGGCGGTCTGGTGACATCATGCGACCGCCACTACTATGTCGGATAGCAGTGGCGGTCTGGTGACGTCATCCTGCCCGCCACTACTGCCTCTAGTGGGGTTATCTAGCATACGTTGCCACTCATGTCGAGAAACACTTAGTAGCGCAGTGGTGCGGGGGTTGCTTTGGTGCCATGCGGTTCGAGGTTCGAACCTTGCTGCCCGTAGGCGGTTTGAGGTTCGAACCTTGCTGCTAGGCATCCAAACATGTTTTTTACATTTCTATTCTAATTTTCAATACTTTTTTATTCATGTTTTCTCTTAGTAGTGATTATATATATAGCATATAATACTCTTCCTACAATGCGGTTCGAGGTTCGAACCTCGCTGCCGGCAGGCGGTTTGAGGTTTGAACCTTACTGTTGGCATAATTGATGTTTAATTAAATCCTCATTTGATCTTGAAAATGTTTTAATAATAAATGACATAATTGATTTTACAACTAAACATAAATGATCTAGCCTTGAACTAATTTTCCATCGCCATTGGTGCGTAGATAAGGAATCACACTGCCAAATGACAGTTTTGCTTCAACCACATTGATCCTTGATATGTCAACGAAAAACGGCACCTCATCAAACTGATTGTATTCTTCTTCGTCTTCGACTCCATCAACTCCAACAATTCTTTGTTTTCCTGGAGCAACGATGTATTTTTTCTCATCTTTAGGATCAAGTATGTAAAATACTTGTGCCATGGATTGAGCGAGTATCCAAGGGTCATCTTTATAAGCCACCTTATTAAGGTCAACTATCGTAAACCCGTAATCATCCACCTCCACACCTTCTGGATTTCTGACCCACTAACACTTAAATACAGGGATTTCTATAGAGTTCCCGTAGTTAAGTTCCCATATTTCTTCGATGTATCCATAGTAAGCATTCTTTTGTCCAGTGCTATCTTCTGCTTCTCCTCTGACACCACTATTTTGGTGCTGACTCTTTTGATCCTTTGCTTTGGTATAGAATGTGAAACCATTGATGTCATACGCTTGCCATGTTTTAACCATGCTCAATGGACCGTAAGACAATTTATTTATCATCATCTCTTCGTCGGTTTCTCCGATCGAAAGGTTTAGATCCCTCAGCCATGATGTGAAATAAATTTTGTGTTCTTTCATAATCCATTGTTCATCGCGATCTTCATTCTTTTCACGAAGCTCTTGCAGGTGTTGTTCAACATATGGTCTCATAATCGCCAACTGATGCATTACACTGTAATGTGATTCTCTTATTCTTTGGTAACTATTGTCTCGTATGATTTTCCTGCCTTTAGTTCCTTTACCGGTGAGTCTTCCATTGTGCCACAACACGGGAACTCCTATTGGTCCTCCATCTCTTATGTAATCTGCGTAGCACTCAATGACTTCCTCAGTCGTGTAGCCCTCTATCATGGAACCCTCTGGATAAGCACGATTTCGTACGTAACCCTTGAAGATAACCATTAGACGCTCATACGCATACATATTGTGCAGGTACGTTGGACCGAGAACAAAGATTTGGTCTGCTATATGTATCATATAGTGCTCCATAATATCAAAATATGAAGGAGGAAAGCACATCTCAAGCTGACACATAGTCTCCCTCATTTGTTTACGTAATTCATTTAACTCTTCAGTGTCGATCACCTTCTTTGATATGACATTGAAGAAGTGACACATGCGTGTTATCACCATCTTCAGAAATGAATGTTTGACTCCTCTTACTGCGATGGCGAGGAATAGCCCAAGCATAACATGACAATCATGAGTGTTGTAGCCGCTCATCCTCAAATCTGCTACGGAGACAATATTCTTTATATTCGTTGAGAATCCTGTTAGAAATCTAATTCCATGTAGACACCTACAGATTGATCTTTTCTCGTCAATTGTGAGGTTATAGCTAGCAGCCGGAAGGAAAAATTTTCCATTGGCCCTTTCCTGTGGGTGAAGCTCGGGTCTAATTCCGAGAGTTTGAAGGTCCCTTCGTACTTTGAGTCCATCTTTTGATTTGCCCGGTATGTCTAACAAAATACCGATAGTGCTTTCGAAGACATTCTTCTCAACGTGCATTGTATCGATAGCATGACCAATCTCCAACTCCTTCCAATAGGGCAAATATCTAAAGAAGATCGACTGCTTTTTAAATGGAGCGTCCTTTGAAATTTTTTTAGATTTCTTCCTCTTCTTTCCGAAAACAACTTTGATATTCTTTACCATTTCGAATAGAAATTTGCCATCTCGATTTCGTGGAGGCTGTCCAAGCTCGATTGTACCGTCGAAATGGTTCCTATTTCTTCGATATTTGTGGTTTTTTGGTAAAAATCTGCGGTGTCGCATATATATCGTCTTAACGAATGATGGAAGATGCATAGATTCTGTCTGGTCCACACACACTACACATGCTGTCTTTCCTTTAACCTGTCCTGTTAGGGACATGCGTCCTGGGTTGTCAGCTATGGTGCAAAAGATTATGGCTCTTAGATTGAAGTGCTCTTTCTTGTGCTCATCCCACACACAGACACCATGTTCCCATAGACGTTTCATATCCTCCATCAAAGGTTCTAGAAAGATATCAATGTCATTGCCAGGTTGTTTTGGACCAGAAATTATAGTGAGCATAAGGTATTTTCTTTTATGACACAACCATGATGGAATGTTGAACAAGCATAGAAAGACTGGCCACGTACTATGTGGGTTCCTCATCTCACCGAAGGGATTCATTCCATCCGTGCTAAGTCCCATCCTGATATTTCTAGGATCGTCCGAGAAATCTGGATGGGCCAGGTCAAATGATTTCCACTGCCTAGCATCCGCAGGGTGCTGAAGTTTTCCATCCTTCTTTCGCCCAGCGAAATGCCAGATTAATAGTTCAGCATCTCTAGGATTAGAGAACATACGTTTCAACCGATCAATCACCGGTAGGTACCACATTACTAAGGCTGGAACTTTCCTCTCCATCTTTTTTCCAGGATGGTCTTCAATAACATTTTTATTCCTCTTCTGCAACCTCTTATTATTCTTCTTCTGGTGGTCATTGTAGTCCTCCACACAGTCATTTGGATGTTTGTATCGACTCGCGTTGCACTACGGACATCTCTCTAACAATCCATACTCTTTTCGATATAGGATACAGTGGTTCGGGCATGCATGAATCTTCTGAACGCCCAAAGTCAATGGACAAATCATCTTCTTTGCTTGGTACGTATCAGATGGTAAACCATTGGGTTTTGGCAAAACCTTTTTTAGGAGTTGTAAAAGATCTGAAAAACTGGTGTCAGACCATCCATTGCTGGCCTTCAGTTTCATAAGCTCAAGAATTGTGTACAACACAGTATACTGCTTATCGCATCCGTGGCGTTCCTCGTAAAGAAGGTTTTTTGATGCTTTGTCAAGTGCTTCAAAGTTATCGTATCCTTTGGTTGTAGTTCTCTGCAACAACACCTCAGGCACAACATTTCGCATCAGTTCCTCCACATCAAAGGCGTCATCATCATCATGTTGATCAACATCATCATGTGTTATGTCGGATGTATGATCACAACCTCTTCTATGTTGATGAGCATCTTGCGGCACATCAGAATCTTCAGGAGGATTTTGGCCCATCTCACCGTGTTTCGTCCATATATAATAGTTCTTCACGAAACCATTTTTCAACAAGTGAAATCATATGGTTTCACGATCAGAACACGGATACATCGCTTCGTTTTTACAAACTTTACAAGGACAATATATTGCCTCTTCACTCTGACGGGAAGCATATTGTGCGGCAGCTTCAGTAAATTCAGTTACTCTGTTAAAATATGCCACCACATCTCCGTCGTTGGACGAGTAAATCCAGGACCTGTGCTCCATCTAAAACATATATTATTTGAAAAAATATTAATAAAATCATTATTGTTAATTTTAGTAATTTACAAATTGAAAATATATTGATTTATTATCGCTCATAACAACATTAATTAAAAATCCTCAATGCTTTAATTAAAACTACTTATTAAGCAGAAAAAATTATTAAATAAATTAACTATATTGGTTTCTCTCTCTCCAAACAACATAACTCTAGATCTATAATCATAAATCAAATTAAAAAAAAGATTAAAATGACGTAAATCAATATACAAGTGATGAATAATTGTGAGGAGGGTCATATTTGTTCATTTGGGAGAAGGTAACACTGTAAATGGAAGATTATTTGAAAATTTCTATTCACAAAACCTAAATTAGAAAAACACTAATAACTCATTGTATACATGATTAAATACAAAATAAATGTGAGATTCGGCATGGATTTACCTCCTAGAATGAAATCCTTCAAAAGAAACGAAAACAAAGCCTCCCCCCTCTTTATCTAGATTTTTGTCGCTATTGTACGGACAAATATAAATGCGAACTCCAGTAGAGCTCGGGGAGGAAGAAGCTGCGCATTTATAGCTAGAATAGTAGTGGCGGTCGCAAGTGATGTCATCAATACTTTAGTGGCGGCCATATTAGCAGCGACGGGCAGCACCAGCGACCGCCACTGCTATTGGTACAATAGTGGCGGTCCGGGATGACGTCAGCACCGACCGCCACTACTTTACCAACAATAGTGGCGGGCGCTGGTGCTGCCGTCAGCACCAGCAACTGTAGTGGCGGGCATCTAATGGCCCGCCACTACAGTGGTTTTGCCCAACGCCACTACAGTGACAGTTTGTAGTAGTGTAAGTTCATCATGGTGTTCATCGACGATATCCTCGTCTACTCCAAGACCAAGGAAGAACATGAAATCCACCTCCGTCTGACCCTCGGAAAGCTAAGGGAGCAGCAATTGTACGCCAAATATAGCAAGTGCGAATTTTGGTCGTCTGAGGTGAAATTCCTCGGTCATGTTATATCTGCCGGAGGAATAGCAGTGGACCCGACCACCGTGGAAGCAGTGACCAACTGGCTGCAGCCCACGACCGTGACCGAGATCCGGAGCTTTCTCGGATTGGCCGGATACTACCGCCGGTTCATCGAGAATTTTTCAAAGATCGCCAAACCTATGACCCAGATAGTATGCCTTCATGGAGTTCCTAAGAAGATCGTATCTGACCGTGGGAGTCAGTTTACCACCAAGTTTTGGAAGAACCTTCAAGAGGAACTCGGCACCCGGCTGAAATTTAGCACCGCCTATCATCCACAGACCGACGGCCAAACCGAAAGGGTCAACCAGATATTGGAAGATATGCTTAGAGCTTGCACTCTAGATTTTGGCGGAATGTGGGACAAGAACTTACCCTATGCAGAGTTCTCCTACAACAACAGCTATCAAGCCAGCCTGCAAATGTCCCCGTTCGAAGCACTCTACGGACGTAAGTGCAGAATGCCGTTGCTCTGGGATCAAACCGGAGAATCACAACTGTTTGGGACAGATATATTAAGAGAAGCTGAAGAGAAGGTCAAGATCATAAGGGACCGATTAAAGATAACACAGTCCTGACAGAAGAGCTATGCCGATAACCATCGTAGAGACCTAACCTTTGAGGAGGGTGATTATGTATATCTCCGAGTCACTCCCCTCCGCGGCACTCAAAGGTTCAACATGAAAGGCAAGCTAGCACCCCGCTACGTTGGACCTTTTCAGATCCTCCGACGGCAAGGAGAAGTGGCATATCAACTTGAGCTGCCTCCATCATTGGCAGGAGTTCATGATTTGTTCCATGTCTCTCAGCTAAAGAAGTGCCTCCGTGTGCCCACCGAGCAAGCCGATCTTCAATAGCTCAACGTCCAAGAAGACTTGACCTACATCGAGAAACCCATCAAGATCTTGGAAACCAAAGAAAGAGTAACCAGGAGTCGTGTAGTTCACTTCTGCAAGGTTCAGTGGGACAACCACCCCACCGAAGAAGCTACATGGGAAAAAGAAGACGAACTGAAAGCCCAATACCCTGAGTTATTCGAGTAACGTTCCAATCTCGAGGACGAGATTCTTTGTAAGGGGGATAGGTTTGTAACACCCCAAATTTTCAAAGTAATAAAAATATTATTTAATTCAATTTCTTGAATTTATTAATTTGGGAAATACCTTAAACACCCTCCTCTACCATTTTTGAACTACAACATAGAGTAAATGGCCAAACCAGGGGCTGAAACTTTTTATGTATGATCCTAAGACCAAAATATATTTTTGAGAATTTTTATAAATTTTTACCAAGCTTGGAAGTAGCCCCAAGATTTTAATCTATTTCCTGGAATTATTTTTATTCGGAAATGTTTTGAAACAGTATTGGGCCTCCCTCCTCCCTTCTCTCTCTCCCGGCCAGCCCAGCCCGTCACCCTCACCCGCCTCTGGCTGACAGCCCGACCCCACATGTCGGCGCCGATCGCCTCCCCTCGCGCGCGCGCCCGACACCACAGCCCCACCCGTCAGCCCTCTCCCTCGCGCACTCGCGCCCGCTGGACGGTGGCCCCCGCTTGTCAGTTCCGTCGTCAACCCCGCGTCGCCGCCCCCAAATCACGCCAGCCGACGACCCCAGCCTCGGATCCACCTCGCTGGCCCCTCCCGCATTCAATTGATGCCATTAATCGGTTCCCCGCGCCCGGCCGACCGTTTCCCCCCGTTAAACCACGCGTTTAAGCCCCCGGGAACACCGCACCGTGCATGGCCGAGCCCTCTCCGGCGAGTTAAAGCCCTCCCTCGGCTTTCCTTGCATGCGAGCTCCGTTGGTCGCCCTATTTAAGCCCCTGGCCTCCACCGCGTTCGACCCCCACGACCATTCACAGCGAGAACGAACCGAGCGCTCCCCTCTTCGGTTTTTAACACCTCACCGCCGCTCCTACTCCGGTCGCCCCTCGCCGTCGCTAGCGACCTCCTCCGCCCTAGCCAACCACACCGCCGTGACCGCAAGGAAGTCACCGACCCCGGCCGCCCCTCCGCCATCCACGAACCTCGCCGGAACGCCGTCGCCGACAAGTACCCGAGACCACCTCGCCGTCTACCCTCGTTGCCGGCCACGCCCCGTCGTCCCCGGACCACCGCACAGGTACCCTCGTGATCCCCACAGTATCCTCTTTCCATTTTAGGCCTTAGCTTCGACCGCCATCGCTCGCCGTGGCCTCTGGCCCGCTCGCCGTCGCCGGAGAAGACGACCGGCATGGGCTGAGTACCCGTGCCGTGTCGGATTCGATCGCAACCGTGCGATTGGGATCCAACGGTGACGATTAGTTCCCGCGTGGGACTTAATCCGATCCGTTAGATCTCGGCGAAGGGGTACGTTATAATCTCAACCGTCCGTTAGTTTTAAAATCCTGCATCGCATCTAAGCCGTTCATCGCGTACCGGTTCGATGTTTTAATCTCAGTCGTCCACGTCAACTTAAGCGCCCCGCCTCGCCCTCGCGCGTTGGATCTCGATCCAACAGTCCAGATTGGGCTGGACCACGCGCACAGTGTGCGGGTTCACCGTGGGCCTGGCTCACCGTGGACCCAAGGCTGTTTTGGGATTTAGTTTAAATTCCAGAAATAGTTTTAAACTTCTAAAATTCATATCTTGCACATTTTTACTCCAAAAATTATCATTCCAATTCCAGAAAATTTATAATTTTATTCTCTACATGTTAGTTCAATAAAAACAGTATGTTATCTTGGACTTTTTCATGTTTATTTAAATGGGTATTCAAATACCCTTAGGGTAAACATATAAACTTAATTATTTAAATTCCAGTGAAGCTTATATTTAATTATTTCCTGTTAATATGAACCAACCACTAAGTTTTCTATGGACCCTTCATTTTAAATTTATTAGAAAACTTAAAAATGAGAATAATCACTTTGAAAACCCTTTTTTTAAAGGACAACACTTCATTTTAATTTCTTTTAAAATTGTTTATAAAATGAACTTCAGATCCTTAACAACTTGATTTATTTTTAAATCAAACCAACTTAGACCTATGTGCTTATTATGTGATGTTATATTGTTTGATTGGATGTTGTGTTTATTTTATCTTACTTTAATTATATTGGGAAGACTACGATGCCACTAAGGAGCCGGAATACTTCCCGGAAGTCCCTCCCTCGCCTTTCGCTGAACAAGGCAAGTCACCAAACCAATCTTTTGAGCATATTGAACTCATGCTTTATCAAACTATTGCTAAAACACATAGGCTATACATGCATTAGTCCAATCAAAACCCTTACAATCTTTTGAGGGATCCGTTGCAATACACTTCCGTACTAACCACAAGTCTAATAGGTAAGTCCTAACTAAAGTATGGAGTGTTCCAAACCGAGGCCACCATTTGGAGATGGGTCAAGCAGCACCTGCGGGTGGCTTGTACCGGCGTGGCGCAAAAGGGGGTGCGACGTTAGCCGGGATGCGGCCCGGCGCGCCGGCGAAACCTAGAGCGGGTGGTTATCGCTTGGAGCATTTCATGCTGAGGTTTTGGCACGAGTTCCCATGGTATGGGTCATCTCGTTTGGGATGAGTGCGTGCCTTGTGGGTACAGTAGTACATCTCTGATCAGAGTCTTAAATCTTTTCGAAAAGCCTGAGCCCACGGTCAAAGGCGGGTTGCGTGACATCCCACAGTTAGATTACTTTGAATATGTATGTGCATGATGGTTTGACATGTAAGGACTGTTGTGCGAGGAGGTAAAATGTACTTCTCGAGTTAGATGATATTGTTGATGCTCATGTTTACTTTTCCGCATGATTAAATTTGACTACATTAAATGCAATAACTGAAAATGTACTTTTCCGCACTGTTAGCCATTACCCTTCCTTGTTTATTATCCTGCATTATTACTTGCATTTGCGGTGGCTTGTTGAGTACTTTTTGTACTCATACCCGTTGAACACCTCAGAGGATGCCTACTATGAAGACGGTCTGGAGTAGCGACCTAGTCAAGCGGAAAGATCTTGAAGAAGGCGTTCGTCATGCAATTTACTTTTATTTCTATTTTTATTTAACATCGATGTAATAATTATGGTCTGCGTACCATGGATACTGTCATATGTACGATTGTCGCATGATGAACCTCTTGTATTATTGTTTTTCTTATGAAATTCAATAATGTTCCGATTTCGGTAAATCGGGGCATCACACATACCGCCTAATACGCGAGGATGGCCAGAAGATGGTGAACTCCTAGAATATCGAGCACCTTCAACGTTTTTATCCTTGAGCAAGATAAGTATTTGTTATTATCAATAAAGATATTTGCTTCTGGATTTTGATTCTTTCTCCTTTAATTATGAATACTTGTGGCGTGACCATAAAAGTTGAGCACTCATGATCCGCTCTGACCCGGCTTTTGTTGATCCCCCTCCCTCTGACTTCTTAGGTCGGTTTGCTTTGCATTTGAGTAGTCGTGAACGATAACTCTGACTAAAGTATTCAAGACCCACTCTGACTTAGTCATTGTTAAGGTTGTTTGCCTGCTCGAGGGCTTTTCACTACATTCTTTTTTGTCCTGTCTGCCATCCTCTACTACTCGACTATGTGTGATGCCAACGGCTCTAAACAGCGTGCATGTGGCTCAGGTTCCTATGCTACACAGACCTAGGCTATATCAATGAAGTCGGTTTTTAATGTTGTATGCAGTCGGACGGATAGAAATATCGATAACAAAGAAATTTTATTGCATTTCCAAGAGATGTACATATACAAAATTTCTTCTACACTTATTTTTATCTTCTCAACAGGATCAAGACTACTCGAATGTAGCTCTACCACACTATCTACACATAGTGTAGGAGCATTCCCGAGTTCGAGAAGCCCTGCGAGTCAGTAAAGCCGTGTGAAGAACTTTAAACAGTTTCTTGAACACACACTACCCACTCGCCGAATAGGGCGGTTGATCTCTGAGGTCGTCACCTGGTCCATCGACGAGCACTCGCTCATTGATGCCTTCACTAACTACGACACCATTGACTCCGAGATCGCTACAAGCTGTCCACGGTACTAAGGGCCAGTTTGTTTCAGCTTTGGATTATAAAAATCCAGCTTATAAAAAAAGCTGGGTTCCACCAACTTGCTGGATTGTTATAATCTGCACTTCAGATTATAATAGTTTGGCAGAATAAGTTACCTTGTTTGTTTCAGCTTATGAAAAAAGTCGGATTGTTATAATCCAAAGATGAAACAAACAGGCCCTAAGTCCTGAGATCAACGGCTGCACCGAAGTCCCGCTTTCCACTAGGGCATTCCCTAAGAGCAGACAGTCTTCTACGTCCGACAGTGCTATCACCAAATGTTGGTGCTAGTACTGCTACTCCCATCTAAGCATTTGCAACACAGCTTCGGTGGGCCTACAAAGGCAATCACCATGTGCTCCTACAATAAGTTCATCAATACTCATTCAATGATGATGTTGAATATCACAGAGCACCAAGAATCAAAACACTTACTTGTAGTCTAGAGACTCCTTATAGCCCCAAACAAAGCCATGTCGCCGAGTCATAACAAATTTCAATCTGTTTAACCATGGAAGAGACACTTCAAGAAGGCAAGAGTTTAGAAGCAGAGGAAAGAACACATTGAAAAACTGAAGCAAGGATGATAGAGAAGCCTACGCCAAGGATGTCTATTTATAGGCCAATGGAGCCAGTAAAATTGGCCCACACAATCGGAAGCAAATCGTAAGCCTTCCATTGTTGGAAACATCATTAATGGTGCGCTGAAAATTGCTCCTTCAAAGCCTCATGATAAGCCAATCAAACATCCACATCCCCGTTTGCACTGTCAACATGACCTATCAACCCGCCTTGAAAAACAACCCGGTTGATTGGACTCCTAATGTGCTTGATGCTTTAGTTCTGCGGAAACTTCTTCAAACGGACTCCAATCGCCGAAATTCATGGGATTTTGATGGCTCCACTATGGGATATTTCCAGCTAAGTCTGTAACTCTCACTGGAATCTGTTAAAATATTCAATTTTGATTTGAAACTCTGATCGACCCTTAAGATTTTTCAGAAATTACTGATTTTCACTCTGTATCAACGATCCACTCAAGCTGAGTCGGACTGATCTCTTTCTGACTGCTTAAGAGTTGCTTTCTTTCTCTAAGTTCTTTTCGACTGGTTTTGAGTTATCTTACGATTATATGTGACACCGATGATTCTAAATAGTGTGCATGCGGTCAAAGTTTCCCTGCGCTAATGAACCTAAGCTACATCGTATAGTCAAATGATCATGACTAGTCGGACTTAGAGCATATTAAAATAAAAAACTACAAAATGTTCACGTCATGTACAAAAACATGTTGTCTACATTTTTTCTTTCACTCAGTAGGTGCAGGAGGATAAATCTCGATGTTCGAAAATAGGACATTAGCGGTCTCCCCAAATTCAGCATAAATGTGGCCGACATCGGACTCCTTAATGCTTACCAGCCAACCCCACTCAAATATAATCCAATCGAGCCGATGGGTACAACGCTCGGACAATCCCGAGCGTGTGAGTGGTCGCCATCCATGCGAAGTCCCAAGTCATCTCCCACAGGCGCTCGTCCACTCCTTTCATTCAGGCTAAAGACTTCTCCGCCGACCACGTCAAAGTTACTGGCTCTCCATCGATCATCTTGATACGCGTCTCGACACTTGCCCGATAGAAATCCAGTTGCGCTTGAGTGTTAGACAGATGCTACTCCATATCGACAAATTGAGTCCCCAATAGGCGATGAAACTCTGTGAAGCAAAGCAAGAACTCAAAATATGCATCAGCAAAATTAGGCAAAAGAAAAGAGGTCAAAGAAGAAACTCGCACTTTTGAATTCACCGAGCCACTTTTCAGGAGAGGCTTCAGACTTGGCGAGCTGATTCTTTGTCTTCTCCAACTCGACCAGAGCCACATCCCTCTCGTCCACAGCTTGATCTTCTATGCAAACCGATTGGCGGGCCAATTTGGTAGCCATCTCAAGACGCACGCCCGATGCTGATAGCTTTGTGGTACAAGAAACAAATTATGCTTGATCTGCATTGACAAATTACCAATAAATCAAGAACCCACCATTGAAGCATCTAGACCCCTTATGTAGTTTTGGTAATTAAATGACAACCATTTGTGAACTAACTATTGTTTGCAAGTTGTGATTGTGATGAGTTAGGTCCACAAGAATGAAGCAAAGGATGAAGCAATCCGATTAAAACTGATGATGGCAAATAAAAGTTCAAATGAAGGTAAAGAGGCTAGAAATTTGATCAAGCAGATGGGATGATCAAATAAGCTAGTTTTTCGTTTTTGTTTTGCCGTATTATTAAGGGGAGTTGCAAAGTAAAGTTGGAGTTGAATTGATACCACTTAGACTTTGCATTTCATATAGAGTTTAATTGGGATTTTTCTGGTGTGTTTGGTCAGACCGCAGTAGGGACTTCGGTCAGACCAACTCAGTTTGGTCTGACTGATGTTTTCCCGGTCTAACCGAAGTTGATACAGAGAGCAATTTTTGGGACTACATCGAATTTTTCCTAAGTCCAGAAGTTCGGTCTGACCGTAGTTAATAGTTTGGTCTAACCAAAACATATCGGTCAGACCGACCGTGAATATTTCTAGTCAGTCCGAAGTGGATATAGAGAGTGTTTTCTAAGATGCAATTTTTTCGAGGTTAAGTCCCAGTTTGTCGGTTTGACTGGGCCTTTGACCGGTCTGACCAAAGTGGTCGTTTAGACCGAAGTGGCTTTGATTTGACTGGCAATGGTTGATTTTTTATCTATTGAGTAAATTGTCAATCTGACTGACAATTGTACTCTGGTCTGACTGAAATATTTGCAGAATTATGATTTCAATTCCAATGGCTAGTTTTTGTTGTGGAGGGTATTTATACCCCTCACCCAGTGACAAAACTTCTTCTCGGCTCCTGATTTCATTGGCTAACACTATTGCACACCTCTCACACACATTTGAGCACAAAAATCATTTTGTTGGTGTTGAGAGAAAAGAGAGCCTTTTGATCAAGTGCATTGCATCATTGTAGTGTTCAAGTGGCATTTGATCATCTCCAAGCTTTATTGTGCAACATATTACTCTTGGAGGTTACCGCCTCCTAGACGACTTGGAGGAGTTACCCGGTGATCTCTCCGAGAAGGTTGTGGAGGAGACCAGTGGTTTTGTGAGTGGCTCGACATTCGCCATCTTCGGAGTGGAGCAAGAACAACCCTAGTGATCGAGTCTTGAGATTGAGAGGAGGAGTTTGTAGCTCGGTGATTGAGAGTAGTTGGATTCGCCTCAACGGTGACGTAGGAAGCCGACAAGCTTCCTAACATCCTTTATCCGAGCCTAGAAATTTATGTTAAAGTTGTTTAGAAAATTTTAAATTGCCTATTCACCCCCCTCTAGTCGATATCTTGATCCTACAAGTGGTATCAGATCTTGGTCTCTCTTGATTGGATTTAACCACCTAGAGAGAAAAGTTGTCGCATGAGATAACCAACATAGGCAAGGCTCCCATGATTAGCGGTTCAAATTATTCCACTTGGAAAATTAAAATGACTACTTACCTTCAAGCTCTGAGTTGATCTTTGGCGTATAGTTGAAGAAGGTTATGCAATCACCGGTGAAGTAACTCAAGTAGATCTCCGCAACCTTCAACTAAATGCTCAAGCCAAGAATGCAATTTTCAATGCCCTCTCTCAAGAAGAATTTGATAGGGTGAGCAACCTTGACACCACATATGAGATTTGGACAAAGCTCAGTGATATACATGATGGAACAAGTGAACTCAAGAATGCCAAGTTGCATTTTCTCAAAATTCAATATGAGTCATTTACATGCTTTCGGATGAGACCGTCAACAACATGTATGGTCGGCTCAATGTAATAGTGAATGAGCTCAAGGGACTTGGTGCAAACTATACAGACTCGAAGGTGGTCCACAAGATACTTAAATCTCTACCGGAGAAGTTTGATACATTGGTTATACTCCTTATCAACTCGGATCTCTCAACAATGACTCTGTACGGCTTGTTAGGCAAGATAAACACAAATGAGCTATACAAGACAAAGAAGCAAGAATTGGAGGAAATTTCATCCTCTAAAAGAATGAACATTGCCCTCAAGGCCGTGGTTGATGAAAAGGCAAAACCGCACAAGACCGGTAGTTATGAAGGAGATAACACCGAGGACAAGCTTTCTATCATCACAAAGAGGTTTAATGATCCCATGGCAAGAAAAAGAGGAAAAGAGACAACATCAAGTTCAAACTCTAATAGAAGAAGAGAAATGAGGTTATCACACAAGAAGAACATTAGAGATTTGAGATTCTTTGAGAGTGTGGTGAAAAGAGACATTTTGCATCAAATTGTCCCACAAAGGAAAATGAAGAAAAGAAGGCCCCAAAAGAGAAAAGGAGTGGAAAGAAGAAGCTTTTCAAAAAGCTCAAGAAAGGCACAAGAAAAATTGAAGCTTTTATTGGAGAGTGGGACTCAAATGAAGAAAGCTCCAACTCAAGCTCCTACTCCGATTCCGATGAAAGTGAGGAGGGGACTCTAAAGAAGAAGGCTATGGCGGGAATCGCCATCACAAAGGCTTCACCATCACTCCCACCTTTTTGTCTCATGGAAAAAGGGTCCACTAAGGTAAATCTAAGTAGTGATAGTGAAAGTGAAGAAGAAAATGAGTTCTCATATGATGAATTAGAAAAAATGTTTAGGGAGCTCCATGATTATAGTGAAAAGGAAATTGGAAAATTCAAAATACTAAAGAAGGAACATGCTTCTTTAGTTGAGAAATTTGAGGAGTTAAAAACTTCTCATGAAGAGCTAAAGGATGCTCATGACAAGATTCTTTCCACTAGGAATTGTGGAGCTCAAATAGATGTTGGTGTTACATGTGATTTGATTAATGAGCATGCTTTAATGTCAAATGATCATGTTGTCTCTACATCTAGCATGTCTACTTCTTGTGATGATTTAATTGACATGTAATGCTCTAGCTCTAGTACTACTACTTGTGATTCCATGTTAGTTAGTGAAAATATTGAATTAAAGGAACAAGTAGCCAAGTTTAACAAAATATTGGAGAGATGCTTCAAGGGTAAGAGCACTCTTGATAAAATCTTAAGTGAGCAACGATGTTCCTTTAACAAGGAGGGTTTGGGATTCAATCCCAAGAAGGGTAAAAATACCACACACCGTGCTTCAAGATTTGTTAAGAGCAATGGTAAGTTTTGTCACAAATATCATGAGATAGGGCACGTTGTTGGAGAGTGCTCGATTGGTAAGACTCCTAAGTCTTTTTCCTATGATTCACATTATATGCTTAGAAAATCTCATAATGGCACTATTTATGCTAAATATGATGGTTCACCTATTCTTGGCACCAAAAAGAATGCCATTTGAGTGCCAAAGGCCTTGGTCACTAACCTCCAAGGACTCAAACAAGTTTGGGCACCTAAAAGAAATTAATTTTGTTTTGTAGGTAAACTACAAGAATGGAGGTAGACATTGGGTGCTAGATAGTGGTTGCACTCAACACATGACCGGAGATAGGAAAATGTTCTCCACATTTGAGGTTGGAAGCAAAAATCAAGAGAAAGTCACATTTGGAGATAATAGCAAATGAAAGGTAATTGGACTAGTTAAAATTGCTATCACAAACGACCTTTTAATTTCAAATGTTTCCCTTATTGAGTCTTTAAATTTTATTTTTCTCTCTGTTGCCCAAATATGTGGTCTAGGCTTATCATGCACATTTAATTCTCATGAGGTAGTTGTGACAAGTATCATTTATAACTCCTCTATTTTTAAAGGCTTTCGTTTTGGAAATCTCTATCTTGTGGATTTTTCTTCAAAAGAAACAAATTTGACAACATGCTTAATTTCTCAAACCTTCTTGAGTTGGCTTTGGTATAGATGGCTAGCTCATGTTGGAATGCATCAACTAAGCAAACTTTCAAAACGTGATCTAGCTGTGGTCTCGAAGAATGTGAAGTTTGAGAAAAAACAAATTGTGTCGTGCATGTCAAGCCAGTAAACAAGTTGCTTGTTCTCATCCCTCCAAAAGTATCATGTCCACATCTAGACCATTGGAGCTTTTATATATGGACTTGTTTGGTCCTACAACCTACAAGAGTATTGGTGGTAATAGCCATTGTCTTGTTATTACTGATGACTATTCAAGGTATACTTGGTTTTCTTTTTAAATGATAAAGGAAAAACATCCGATCTATTAAAAATTTTTGCTAAAAGGGCTCAAAACGAATTTAATCATATTATTGTGAAAATAATGAGTGACGATGTTTTCGAGGTCAAAAATACCAATATTGAGGATTATTGTGATGATATAAGCATCAAGCATGAATTCTCCGCAACATATTCACCTCAACAAAATGGTGTTGTGGAGAGGAAAAATAGAACTCTCATTGAGATGGCTAGAACCATGCTTGATGAATATAATGTCTCAGATGCATTTTGGGCAGAAGCAATTAATACTGCTTGTCATTCTTCAAACCGTCTTTATTTGCATCGACTTTTGAAAAAGACTTCTTATGAACTTCTTGTTGGAAGAAACCAAATGTCTCTTACTTTCGCATTTTTGGATGCACTTGTTATATTTATCGAAAGGGTGTGAAACTAACAAAATTTGAAAGACATCGTGATGAAGATTTTCTACTTGGCTATGCCTCAAATAGCAAGACATACTGTCTCTACAACAAAAGTAAAGGTATTGTAGAAGAAACCACAGATGTTAAATTTGATGAAATTAATGGCTCTCAAGAAGAGCACGATAATTTAGAAGATGTAGGTGATGAGGGCTTGATAAGAGCAATGCAAAAAATGTCAATTGGTGACATCAAGCCCATAGAGGACAATGAAGAGAAGCTACCTTCCTCTACTCAAGTTGAGCCATCTACTTCCTCTACGCCAAGTCAAGATCAAATTGATATACAGGAGGAGAAGGAACAAGAACAACCTATTCCCATGAAAATCAACAATACCTTATCAAAGGATCACCCAATTGATTAAGTTTTGGGTTATATTAGTACGGGTGTCCAAACTCATTCTCATGTCGCTTCTATTTGTAAACATTACTCATTTGTTTCTTGTCTTGAGCCTAAATATATAGATGAAGCTCTTAAGGATCCAGATTGGATTAATGCAATGCATGAAGAGCTCAACAATTTTGCAAGAAACAATATTTGGACTTTAGTTGAGAGTCCCAAGAACCACAATGTCATCGGAACCAAGTGGGTGTTTAGGAATAAATAAGATGAATGTGGAGTTGTTATAAGGAACAAGGCAAGGTTGGTGGCACAAGGATTTACTCAAGTCGAAGGTTTGGACTTTGGTGAAACCTTTGCCCCCGTGGCAAGGTCTGAGGCCATTCGTATCCTTCTTGCATTTGCATGTTGTTTCGATATTAAACTTTTTCAAATGGATATGAAAAGTGCCTTTCTAAATGGAGAAATTGCCAAAATTGTTTTTGTTGAACAACCTCCCGATTTTGAAGATCCTAAATATCCCGATCATGTTTTCAAACTCTCAAAAGCACTTTATGGACTAAAACAAGCTCCTATAGCTTGGTATGACAAATTGAGAGATTTTCTTCTTTCAAAAGGATTTATAATTGGCAAAGTCGATACCACCCTCTTCACAAAAATTATTGGTGATGATCTCTTTGTTTGTCAAATTTATGTTGATGATATTATTTTTGGTTGCACTAATGAACTACTTTGCAAAGATTTTGGTGACATGATGTCTAGGGAATTCGACATGTCGTCCATAATAGGTGAATTGAGTTTCTTTCTTGGCCTACAAGTGAAGCAACTCATGGATGGGACTTTTGTAAGTCAAACCAAGTATGTCAAGAATCTACTCAAGAGGTTTGGCATGGTTGACGTAAAGCATATCAAGACCCCAATGGCAACAAATGGACACCTCGACCTTGATGAGGGAGGTAAACCGGTAGACCTAAAACTTTCTCATTCTATGATTGGTAGTCTACTCTATCTTACTGCATATAGACCCGATATCATGTTTAGTGTTTGCATGTGTTCTTGTTTTCAAGCCGCCCCTAAAGAGTGTCATTTAGTGGTGGTAAAAATAATTCTTAGATATTTAAAGCATTACTCAAATATTGGCTTATGGTATCCTAAGGGTGCTAAATTCAAGCTAATTGGTTATTTCGACTCGGATTATACCGGTTGCAAAGTGGATAGAAAGAGCACTTCCGGTAGTTGTCAAATTCTTGGTAGGTCCCTTGTGTCATGGTCATCCAAGAGATAAAATTATGTGGCTCTTTCCACCACCGAAGCGAAATATGTTTCGGTGGGTAGTTGTTGTGCCCAACTCCTTTGGATGAAACAAACTTTGTTGGACTATGGACTAAACTTCCCAAAAGTTCCACATATTTGTGATAATGATAGCACCGTCAAAATAGCCAACAACCAGATACAACACTCCCAAACCAAACACATTGACATTCACCACCACTTCCTAAGAGACCATGTTTCCAAGGGAGACATAGTCATAAGCCATATACCCACCGAAGATCAACCTGCCGACATCTTTACCAAGCCTCTTGATGAAACCCGCTTTTACAAATTGAGGAATGAGTTAAATGTCATATATTTCTCTAATATTGTTTAACAATTTGCATTTATGAATTTCCGGCTCAATTGGCTCTTATATCACATTTTTGCCTATTCAAGTCATAAGTTGTTTTTATTTGATTCTAAAGAATTTTATGGAGTAATACATCAAGGGGGAGTATTGCAATTACTCATATGCCATACTACTCCTTCTACATGTTGAAAATCAAATGAAGTGCAAATTTAGGCTTAAAATGGTCATATGGGTCAAAAAGTGATTTTCATCAAAAGAAAAACTATTTTGTCAAGAAATGTGTTAAAAAGGTTTAAAAAGAGTTTCTAATTATATTGCATTGATGATGGAAACTAGAAAAATCTTTTACAACTCACATATCCCATTTTAGACAAAATAGGTTCTTGAAGATTTTTCTTTTGGTCTAAAATGACTTAAGTCCCTAGTTTCTCTTTTAAGCATTTTTGAGACTTGATCTCAAAAGAAAAGTTGTAAAGAAGGCCCACATAAATGTTTTTCATATTCAAAAGTTTATGTGTTGGGCTCTTTATCAAAAGTTATTTGAATTTCAAAGTTGTCAAAAATTGACCCTCGACCATTCTAGACCTAAACTCGCATTTTGATGAGTTCCATATTTTGAGTGTCAAATATTTGAAAATTTTGGTGATTCATAAAGATTGGAACTCAAACATGTCCCAGACAAAAAAATAAAATTTTCTAAATTTATTTGAATGGATTTCAATTTTTTTAAGTTGTGTGCTGAAATTTTTCATAGTTTGGGCACTTCGGTCTGACCGACGGCCACATGTAGGTCTGACTGAAGTGGAGGGTTAAAGTGGCCCCACGGCCCCTCTCAGGTTTTTACCCCTTTTTCTCACCCCTTTCTCCCCAAACCGAACACTTCTCTTTTCACCTCTCCTCTTCCCTCCCAAGAACCCTAGCCCCCTCTTCATCCTTGGGGTGATTACTTCCGGTCCAACCGTCGATTTCCTTCCGGCTTCTTCATAAGTGACTCTCCTCACTTCCCTCTCTCCATTCCATGGTCAAGTTTTTGTTTTTACTGCTTTTGTGAACCATGACATGGAACCCTAGGTGAGAGAAGTGGATGACCTAGTTTTTAACTTTTAGGGGCAATTTTCTTGTAGTTATGGCTCATCCCCGCCGGTATGGCCATCATGGTCAAGTGTCTAGATTGAAGGCTCAAGGAAGAGTTCCCTTTGTTCAAAGTGATGAAAGTGGCAATTATGAGCCTAGTTCCAATGATGGAAATGAAAATGAGAATGTGGAAGATGAGGATGTGGAAATGGAAAATGACGAGATAGAGAAGGATGAATCTAAGGATGAGGATGAAGTTAATCCTAATATATAATTTGTGCTTGATGTGCACAATAACAGAAGTTATCAGTCTCTCAGGTACCACAACCAATATAAGAGGCCCAATGACACTCATGACACCCGGTTTCACACTCGATTCCAAAAAGAGGTGTTTGAGAAACTTCATGGCCCAAACAGGAAAATAGCTAAGTAGAAGTGGATCAGCTAGGAAAAGATAAATGAGGTGCCATAGTTTGAGGGAGTACAACAACTCTTCAGGGCAGTTGGGATTGACAGAACAATAACTTTGAGGCAGGACTATGATGAGGAGTTGATCAGACAATTCTATGACACTATTTGGATCAACCATGAGAAGACAAAAATTAAGTGGATGACTCACTCCTCAAATTACATGACTACTAAAGAAGAAATCAAAAATCTCTTGCAAATCCGCTTTGAGGGAGGCCTGAAATTGCATGAGGACTTGGCAGTGAATCCAATTGTAGAATCTGAGCTACACAGGTTCTATGACACAAATGGACCATACAGGATTCTTGAAGTCACTGGTTTGAAGGTCAAGCCAAGTCTAATCAATGAAATTTTGAGAGCCACCATTCTTCCCAAGTGTGGCAATAATGAGGCCGTCAGAGGGGTTTCTTGGCCAATAATTGATGCTATCTTTTAGGGCACCTGTTTTGATGTGGTCGATCTTATGATGGAAGAATTGTCTCAAGTGAAGGGCAGTTTCTGGCAATGTCTATACTATGCGCCCTACTTGATGAAGTTAATCATCTCAAAGGCTAGAAACATTGGGCGAGATATGACAGGCCGCTCATCCTATTTGCCCAGGATGCCAGCTCATAGGCATGCGCCTCCATCTCCTCCTCCGGCTGATCAAGAAGAAAATGTTGATGCTGCTGTAACTGGCCCATCCTCAGGACCCGCTTATCAGGCTCAGTTTGATCCCCAAGACTATTTCCAGCCATAATATGCATATTTTGGGATGAAGCCTCAAACTTACTTCAATCCAGTGATGCAATCTATTACAGAAAGCTTTTAGCGCCTCAGCTCAAACTTTGATTCTCTCCTCACTGGCCAGACTCAGATTCATGGTAGCATCAATGAGCTTTAGGGAAATGTGCAGCAGTTAAACACTTCAGTGGATCATGTGGGCGTCAGGTTGGACTTTTTGGAGGACAGAATGTCTAATTTAGAGAGCTCGCACGCGTTGGTCTATCGCCGTCGTTTCCACTACATTGATGTGCCTCTTCCACCGCCTACCCAAGATTGAAGTTTTTTGGTCCTTGATGCCAAAAGGGGGAGAAGAGCTATAAGAGTCCTAGCGAGTCCTAGTAGCTATCTATGCCATTTTGTAATAATTTGAAACTACTACTTGCTTATGATGAGTGTGTTGTGAACCTTGAACCTTTTGGCTTATTGAATCAATTTGGCATGTTGATGCTTATTGAATTTCTTCTCATATTGTGTTGATTATGATCTCATATTTACGCATTCTTGTATGCATGTGTCTAGGGGGAGCTATTGCTATATTTTGCACATGCATTTCTATCGCTTTCAAATTCATATTTCATATATAGTGTTTTTCATCAATTACAAAAAAGGGGAGATTGAAGCATCTAAATCCCTTATGTGGTTTTGATAATTAAATGACAAACCATTTGTGGACTAACTATTGTTTGTAAGTTGTGATTGTGATGAGTTAGGTCCACAAGAATGAAGCAAAGGATGAAGCAACCCGATTAAAATTGATGATGGCAAAGAAAAGTTCAAATGAAGGTAAAGAGGTTAGAAATTTGATCAAGGAGATGGGATGATCACATAGGCTAGTTTTTTGTTTTTGTTTGGTCGTACTTTTAAGGGGGGTTGCAAAGTAAAGTTGGAATTGAATTGATGCCACTTAGACTTTGCATTTCATATAGAGTTGAATTGGGTTTTTTCTGGTGTGTTCGGTCATACCACAGTAGTGACTTTGGTTAGACCGACCCAATTCGGTCTGACTAATGTTTTTCCCGGTCTGACTGAAGTGGATACATAGAGCAATTTTTGGGACTGCATCAAACTTTTCCTATGTCTAGAAGTTCGGTCTGACCACGGTTGACAGCTCGGTCTGACCGAAACATGTTGGTCAGACCGTGAATATTTCCGGTCAGTCCGAAGTGGATACAGAGAGTGTTTTCTGAGATGAAATTTTTTCGAGGTTAAGTCCTAGTTTATCTGTCTAACCGGGCCTTTGGCCGGTTTGACTGAAGTGGTCGGTCAGACCGAAGTGACCACGTTGGTCAAACACAAGTGGCTTTGATTTGATTGGCAACGGTGGATTTTTTATCTGTTGAGTAAATTGTCGGTCTGACCGACAATTGTACTCCGGTCTGACCAAAATATTTGTAGAATTACGATTTCGACTCCAATGGCTAGTTTTTGTTGTGGGGGCCATTTATACCCCTCACCTAGGGACAAAAACATATTCTTGGCTCCTAATTTCATTGGCTAACACCATAGCATACCTCTGACACACATTTGAGAACAAAAATCATTTTGTTGGTGTTGAGAGTAAAGTGAGCCTTTTAATCAAGTGCATTGCATCATTGTAGTGTTCAAGTGGCATTTGATCATCTCCAAGCTTTATTGTGCAACTTATTAATCTTGGAGGTTGCCTCCTCCTAGATGGCTTGGAGGAGTTGCCCGGTGATCTCTTCAAGAAGGTTGTGGAGGAGACCTGGTGGTTTTGTGAGTGGCTCGGCATCCGCCATCTCTGAAGTGGAGAAAGAATAGCTTTAGTGATTGAGGCTTGAGAGTCACTCTAGATCCACTCTCACTTTGCCCACTCCTTGATGATGGGGTTTGGTGGCTCGGTGATTGAGAGGAGGAGTTGGATTTGCCTCAACGGTGACGTAGAAAGCCGACAAGCTTCCAAACATTGGTGAAACAATTCCTTGTATCACTTGTGTTATTTACTTTGAAGCAATTTACTTTAATTTTTTTAATTAGTAGAATTGCTTGAGCCCCCATCAAGCTAGGATTTCAAAACATTAATTAGTTGTATTAATTGTACCATCCTTTATCGATGATGGACACTTGCAGGAAGAATTACCAAGGTTTCTTGACTATGATGCTTGAGTGCCTCCAAGCACTCGGTTACACTTCCTCTTACCGAGCCAGTTGGATAACCATCAGAAGACCATGGCATCTACCCAACCACGTCAGTGGATGTGGGGATGACATCCGCTGCCATGAAGACATCCTTCATGGTAGCCCTGACTGCTGGTGGTGGATCAACAAGGGCCCCCAACTAAAGGGGCCTAGACATTGTTGCACCCTCTAGGGATGGCGCCTCGGTACTCGGTGTCGCTGCACCATCATCCACTACGATAGGGATGCTAGGAGAGTCCTAAAACTCGACCCCTGTCTGCCCCATTGGAGCCAAGTAGACCGGTATGTCAGTGCTCGCGGAACCTGTTGATAGCAAAAAATGGCATTAATGGTCAAAATTATCAAAATATCACTTTTTGCTAGTTTTACCGAAAATATGCCGAGACCTGGCATAGGCCAGTCCAACCGGCCATGTAGGCCCAGTCTGATCGACCATATGGGCCCGGTCAGACCGGCCCAACCTGAGTCCGACTCTAAATGGCTAATTTCAGGGTATTTTTATCCCTAATTAATTTTGGATGACTTAGAACCCATGTCTAACTCAGATTAGACCCCAAGAACTCAAGACCAACCTTTACAAATAGAGGCAAGGCTGATTCAAGGACCCAAAAAAATCCTAATAGATCCAATCTATTATTTACCTTGAATCACATTTACTTTCCTTGCCCTAGGTTTACTTTTGCACGTACATATTTGCTGGTTTGCGCTGGAAACCATCTGTCCGCCGTGTCGTAATCACGGTAAGTCCTTGTCAGTTCACTGGTGAATCGTCCATTTCATCCACGTAATGAATTTTTATTGTTTTTATCGGTTTTTATTGTTAATTTGGTCTCCTGGCCGAATTACTTTGATCTCTTTGTGTTTTTGCAGTATTTCATCTATCCCATCTTATCCAAGAGATTTTTCTACAAGCCATCCACAGGAAGACAGTCGTCGGGAACCGGAACCCATCTTCCAGGGTAGTCGGTCTGACCGGAGGCAACCCCCGGTCCGACCGGCCCGCGTCGTGCCGTCACCTGACACGCCGACACACCGCGGTCCGACCGACGGCACGAGGCCAGTCCGACTATGCTTCACAGGAGGATTTGGGCCCCTTCGTGCCGGATGCCGGGACCCTTCGCACTGAAGTACTCCCTGTCCCCTTCGGCCATCGGTGATCCGACCGAAGGTATAGCCTCGGTCCGACCAGCCGAACGGTACCCTTCGGTGAACACTTCGCAGCCTAGGCCGAAGCCCCCTTCGGCCAACCCTTTGCACCGCTGGTTCGACTAGTGGCATAGCATCGGTCTGACCGAACTCCCCTGGCCGGACTGACCGCTTGTTAGGCTTCGGTCCAACCGGCCTTGTTCTGGCCGGTTCAATTTAATTAGGTTATTATTATTATTATTTTTAGTCATTTTCCAATACTTCGGTTAATTGAATAATTTTATATTAATATTATTTGATTTCCTGGCGACTCCATTATTGCCTTACCACGGTTTAAGGATTGTCGGAATGCGACATCAATGTCATGCGACGTTTTTGGATCATCGAACCGGCCCAAGTGTGGGGCACGTTTTCGTGTCAACACACTTTTTGGCGACTCCGTTGGGGATAAACATGCCAAGCACTTCTACATCGGCGACGGGTACAACTACTACCTCTACGTCAACGGGACCCTCGACGCCGATGAATCCGGTGGGGAGCTCAGAGATCGATGATGGGAACATCATCATCCCCACCCTTGACGACCTCTCCGAGGAGGATAGAGCAGATCTTGAGAGCCGGGACATGGGAGCTTCACACTCTTTTTCTTGACCGCTTCACCAAGACCCGCGGGGGCTTCATCAAGCGCGACAACGACATCCCCGATCTCTATGGGGCTAAGGTAACACCATCGTCTCCTCAAATGTCCTCCCAAGACCTCAAGCGAAGGATAGCCAGCACCATTGACCAGGCCATTGGCGCTACCATTGCAAACCGCGTAGAAGCCATGGTTGACTCAAAATTGGATACGGATATGGAGGCGATGTTTAGGAGATTCGGCTTTTCTGAGGTCGTTTCCCCCACTCCAATAGCTAGTGTACCCCCACTTCATCGCATATACAGTAGAACCGATGGGAGTACCATAAAGGTTGTCGTGTCTTCGGCCGCACCATCCATGGCCGAAACCCTACATGACCCTGTCGATCAGACCGACCCTTGGGCCGGTCAGACAGGCATGTGTCAGAATCAGCAGACGGCAACAGTAGGTTCGACCGGCCATTATGCCCTCGGTCAGACCGGCCCTATGGCCGGTCAGACCGACCCTACCATATTTTATGCGCCATCACCGCTCGTGCCTGCACTACCTCTCCCCGCGCTGCCTGCACCTTCTTCTCCCGCACACCTGTATAGGCCTGATTACGTCCCATATCGTGAGCCACCATGAGAGGAGGAGCCGCATTGCCGACACCATGATATACCACCGCGTGTCGTGCCCCCACATGAGAGACACACGTAGGCATTAGGCATAGATGAACTCGACAAGTGGATTCGTGCACTGTTCAGAGAGGTTGTAGGTTGGACACCTAGAGGACGGGGTATGATTTATCAAAATCCATACCCTGATTACTTCGAAACCATCCCATACCCGCATGACTTTAGGGTGCCCAAGTTTACAAAATTTGACGGCGAAGGTAGTAAGACTGTAGGACCGAAAGTAGCGACCAGAGGGAGGGTGAATGGGTGCCTAAAAATTCTTTCAAATCAATGGCCTGCTCCCAACACCCAACGCACCTCAAAAGACTAAGCAACAAAGCGTGAACAGATTGCCTAAGCCTAAAAGTATCTAGCTTAGAAAAGACCGGTGTCCTACACAAAGAAACACCAAGACAGTGCTAAAAGGCATATAAGCAAAATATTCAAAACATGGCAGTTCAAACTTCTCAGTAAAATGAACTAAGTGCACATAGAATGAGATGATAAGTTACTGTTCAAAATTTGTCTCATGTTCAAAACTTGGCGAAGCCTGCTTCGTAGTGTCAAAGCCTGCTTCGCAGTGTCGAAGCCTGCTTCACTGTGACGAAGCCTGCTTCGGAGAAGAATGTCGAAGTCTAGCGAAGGCTGTCGTTGAAGTGCTGAAGGACTGTTGAGTCTAGCCTAGTTCGAGTGACAAAATGCGAAGTATGCTTCGAAGCGAAGTATGAAAGTATCGAAGCCTGCTTCGAACAGTGTACTTCAAAGCCTATACTTCGATCAGAAAGCTTCGAACAAGGTTCACAGAAAAGCAACCTTCGAAAGAGTAGCGAAGCCAAACACACAGCAGCAAGAACAAATTGAAGCCTACACTCTACCTTCGAAGCTAGCTTGATCGAGGTATGACTACCGAAGTGGTAACCTTCAAACCACAGACCAGCTTCGAATCGAAGTGTGCTAAAGCTCTCACAAGAGATTGAAGCCCTGAAACATACTCCAAAAAACAAGCTTCGAACTCACAAACTGTGACCCTCGGAAAAAGATAGCAACAAAAAGACCTCAGAAAACACACTCTGAGCGAAGTCTACTAGAGCGACATGCTTCGAAGCTAACTCCGAAGCCTGTCGAAGTATGCTTCGCAAAAGAATGTCGAAGTATGTCAGAACAAAAACTTAGAACAGAGCACACTTCGAAGCTAGATTCACAGTTCAAGTTCGGAGTCCTAGCGAATCCTTCGAAGAAGTCAGCTCGAAGCCTGCTTCACAGAACTGAAGGACTTCGCACAAACGAGGGGGCTTCGCCAGATACAGCCAGAGAGAGACAAAGTCCTATCTACTCGATCAAAAAGGCTACGCAGGAAAAAGCAAGGCTAGAGTACTAGTGTACTGTTGCTACAGGGAGTAGGTACTACTTGCTGCATGCAAGAACTAGTACTACTCATCGCAAGAACAGAAGCAACAGACACAAACGCTCGGGTAGGAAATAACTGCGCACGTCAATCGAAGCAATAAAATCAACCGCAGAATTGCTGCAACTCGAATGACATGAAGAAAAGAATAGAATCTCAAAGATTCATGAAGAACAGAACTCACAACAGTGCATGCAGGAATAAAATCACATGAGCAAGATCCTGGCGGCGCACAGGAGAATGAATAGGGAACAAAGTGACCCAATGGATTAAAAAGTGAATTCTGGAAGGGTGACCTAACCCTAGGGATTGGGGCCCTATTTATAGGTTGCCCAATAGCTAGGAATATTCCACCAGCCCCTTAGGGTTTTTTACAGACACTGAAATAAAAGGAAAAGACTAAACTACCCTTAGGATATTTTTACAGACTCGACTGAGTGACTGTGGGCCTAGGGACAAAATATTAAACTCCTATTTACAGATGACTTATCCGGAAGCTAAGCTTTCGTAGTGACTACGGTTTCTCTTCTGGACAGTCCGATACAAGATCAGCGGTTGTCAGTTTTGCACCGAAACTGACAAAGCCTCCACCAACTTTGCACCAGGTACCCGGATTGGGCCGGCCCAACTCCGCAGCTCTCTCAGCCTGGCAATTGCTCACCGCCCGTGTACCTAACTCAATCCTGGTCAACAACCCAGTGGGTCTTTTGCTGCTCTTAGCCCATGTACCTGGATTGGGCCAGCCCGACTTCGCAGCTCTCTCAGCCCGACAGTCGCTCGCCGCCCGTGTACCTGAGTCATACGCGGCCCAGACACAACAGATCTCCTCTCTTCTTCTGTCCTCTTTGACTATCATTGACAATAGCTCATCACATCTGGAGCCATGAGGCCCACGCTATTCAGCATGGCTCCTCAATCTCCCCCTTGATGAGTGCATTGTCAACACTTCACTTCTTCAGCTCTTTAGTACCTGCGAACACATGTGGAAACACGAAAACAAAGCACAAGAAACAAGGAAGAAGAAAAAATAAAGTAAAAGTTTAACCCTAATGACCAAAAGTAAGAAGCGGTCATTATGGTTAACCAAAGGTAAAAGCTCAAAACGAGTGCAATCTCAGAATCATCAACAAGGATATCAAAAGAGTAAGGACAATCGGGACAAAAACTCCCCCTGAAACAAATCCCATAGAAAGCCAAAACTCCCCCTTAAACTCTTATCCCAAAATTTCTCCCCCTTGTTGACAAGTGAACTCATCAAGCACTCTAAAAAGACACAGACTCCTTTGAAATGCAACTCCCCCTCAAAATAAGCAATGAATACAACTGGGGTGCAGGTGGAGTGTAGAAATCATGCTTCTCAAATATGATTGACTGCAATTACACATCTAACAAGTATAGCAAAAGACATACTGTCTAAGACACATGGCATGATCAGTGCAACAGATGATATCTAAAGAAAGTCATTAGCACACATTTTTCAATTTTTGCAAACAAAGCATCACCACATTTTCCAGTTGACAAGCAAGGTAAAACATGAGATGTAGAAGCTAACTAATATCTACCAAGATAAGCATTGTCCAAAACAAAGTGCTTCAGCAAACTTGTTATCATTTCAGTTTTCAGGCTTTTTCTTTTTCCTTTTTCATTTTTGCCAGGGGTTATTTGCATGTCAAACTTATGCTGACCGACCAAGTCAAGCCTAGGCCAGAACTGGACCATCAGAAGCTTAAGACATTGGTCTTGGCATACACTACACTATCCTAGTTCATACCAAAGTGCTATGGTACGCAGTCCAGAACAATGTAATGCGACAAAGCAAACCCACCTGGATCTTTTCAAGTTATGCATAAAAAGACATGAAATTTTCATTTTTCTTGATTTTTCATCATTTTTATAGCACATTTCCATGTTTAAAGCATAAAGATGTCCAAGTTGCATATCTGCATCTATGTGAGGAACTAGCTACAATGCATGTAACAGATAGCAAAAGCACTCAGCCTACACATGCTAGTTACCAGAAGCAATGGTGATCATTTTTCAAGTTTAAAGCATAAAAGCCATGCATATGACAGATATCAGACATATCAAGTGAACTGAACCAAAGCATGATCATTGACAAGTATTCAAAAGCATGTACCAGCTAGACTAAGTAAAGCAGATCAATCATATAACAGAAGCAGGCTCAAAAGTGTGATATGTGAATATGCATGATATGAACACACACAAAAAGACTCAAGAAAAGAGTTAAAGAAGAAAGAAAATTGACACAAAATATCCTAAAAAGGATACACAACACCCAAATCCCCTCGTAAACGCTCAAAAGTAGACTGATCTAGGGGTTTGGTGAAAATGTCAGCCAACTGATGATGGGTATCAACATGAACAAGGTCAATGACACCTTTCTCATATTGATCTCGCAGAAAGTGAAAGCGCACATCAATGTGTTTGGTTTTTGAATGGAGACATGGGTTTTTCCCTACACTAATTGCACTGGTGCTGTCGCAAAACAAAGGAACTCTGGTAGGAAAGAACAACCCAAAATCTCGTAATGTGGAAATCATCCAAACTAACTGTGAGCAGCAGCTAGCAGCAGCTACATACTCAGCCTCAGTGGTCGAAAGAGCAACTCTAGATTGCTTTCGAGAAGACCAAGAGACAAGGGAAGAACCAAGAAACTGGTAAGTACCGGAAGTCGACTTGCGATCCAACCGACACCCACCAAAGTCAGCATCCGAAAAGCCAGATAAATCAAGAGATGATGATGCTGAATAGTAAAGATCGAGATAGGGCGCATAAGTGAGATACCTGAAGATGCGCTTGACAGCCTGCCGATGAGACGCACGTGGTGAAGACTGAAAACGCGCGCAAAGTCCCACGGTGAACTGTATGTCTGGTCTTGTCGCCGTCAAGTACAGCAGTGAACCAATGATCCCTCGAAACTCCCTCTCGTTGACCTTGACGCCGCTCTTGTCCTTGTCCAGACCCCCAGATGTGCCCATCGGGGTTATCTACGGCTTCAATTCCCCACCAAAGTCAAATTTCTTCAACATGTCACGAGTGCACTTACCTTGGTGGATGAAGGTGCCGTCCTTGGTCTGCTTGATCTGGAGCCCTAAGAAATACTTCAGCTCACCCATGAGGCTCATCTCAAACTCACTGTGCATCTTCTCAGAAAACTTGGACACAAGATCATTAGTAGTACCGCCAAAAATAATATCGTCCACGTAAATCTGAGCAACTAAAAAATCTGAAGCAACTCTGAGCAAAAGAGAGTCTTGTCCACAGAACCCATCACAAAGCCCTTCCCCAACAAAAACTGCTTTAACCGGTCATACCAAGCCCTGGGGGCTTGCTTCAACCTGTATAAAGCTTTTTGCAATTTAAAAACATGTCGAGGAAACTTAGGGTTCTCAAAACCGGGGGGCTGCCTAACATAAACTTCCTCCTCTATGTACCCATTCAGAAAAGCACTCTTGACGTCCATTTGAAAAAGCTTAAAACCCTTCGAAGCAACAAAAGCTAAGACAATGCGAATGGACTCAAGACGGGCAACAGGGGCAAAAGTTTCTTCAAAATCAATACCTTCCTTCTGGCAAAAACCCTAGGCAACTAGTCGAGCTTTGTTGCGCACCACAACCCCATCTTCACCTTGCTTGCTCTTGAACACCCACTTGGTGCCTATGGGGTTGCAACCTGGTGGTGGCTCAACTAGTGTCCAAACCCGATTACGGACAAAATTCTCAAGCTCTTCTTGCATAGCATTAATCCAATTAGAATCAGAAAGAGCATGAGAAAGATCTCTAGGCTCAAAAGATGCAACAAAAGCAGATTCAGCAAACACAGCAAGAGAGGTACCAGATGAACGCAAAGTTCTTTCAGTCAAATCACCGATGATGAGCTCTGAGGGGTGATCACGCTGAACTGCTCGGGATCCCTGGTGATCTGAAGTCACCTCACCGGAGTAAGCAGCTGGCACCTCTGGACTTGATTGAGGGGGCTCGATCGAAGTGGAAGAAGTGATCAGAGGTCCGCCCTCATCCTCAGTCGAAGTCTCAGAAGGTGTGGGCTCTATAGGAGGCGCAGAAGGCCCACTGGAGTGTTATCATCTTCCTCGAAGATGGACTCTCCGAGCTCATCATCACCAGAAAGCTCAAAAGAAGGAGTCAAAGAAGGCAAGGACTCATCGAAAGAAACCTCGCAGGTCTCGACAAGCTGCTGGGAGTCGAGGTTCCAAACACAGAAGCCTCGAGAATGTAAAGTGTAGCCAAGAAAAACTCTGTCCCAGCAACGAGATTCAAACTTGTCCAAATGCCCTCCCTTCTTGAGCACAAAGCACTTGCAGCCAAACGCTCGCAAGTGGCTCACCTTGGGCTCTCTGCCAAGCCGCAACTCATATGAAGTCCTACCTAGGTAAGCTCTAAGAAAAATGCGGTTGGCCAGATAGCAAGCCGTGTTCATGGCTTCAGCCCAAAAACGCCTAGGAGTCCTGTGCTCATCGAGCATCGTCTTGGCCATCTCGACTAGCGTGCGGTTCTTTCGTTCCACAACGCCGTTCTGTGGGGGAGTGTAAGGAGCAGAAAACTGATGACCAAGACCCTGATCACTGCAGAAGCTGACGAACTGAGAGTTCTTGAACTCAGAGCCATTGTCGGAGCGAATTGCTCGCATCCGACCATTGTTCTCATTCTTCAGCTTCAAAATCAGGTCATGAACAAACTGAAAAGTTTCATCCTTAGACTCCAAAAAGAAAACCCACGAAAATTGAGAAAAGTCGTCAACAATCACAAGCGCGTACCACTTCCCACCGACTGAGCGCACCCGAGCTGGACCAATAGTGTCCAAGTGTAACAGCTCGCCCGGATACGAAGTCATCACCTGAGTCACATGTGAGTGAGAAGCGACAACCATTTTCCCGTGACGACAAGGATGACAAACTAGATCCTTCTCCATCTTAAGCTTGGGCAATCCTCGGATGAGGTCCATAGAGCTCAACCTGACTAGCAGATCAAAACTCAAATGACCTAACATCCTATGCCACTTCTAGAGCTCAGAAGAAGATCCAGCAATCAAACAGCGAGAAGGGCCAAAAGAACTAGAGAAGTCAATTCGAAAAACTTTACCGAATGGTAAGATCTGGCAAATCAAAGACCCTCTAGAATCAAACACAGAAGAATTGCCCTTCTTAAAACGCACTTCCACACCATCCTCAAGATGTTGCGAAACAGAAATCAAATTAAAGTTCAAATTTTTAACCAAGGCAACATTCTTCAAAGAGAAATGATCTGAAATGCGAATTGAGCCGATGCCACTTACTTTCCCTTGACCACTGTTCCCGAAAGTGATGTACTCTTTGGAGCTCGGGGGAGTGAGACTGGAGAACCATCTGTGATGTCCCGTCATGTGGCGAGAGCATCCTGAGTCCATGATCCAAACATCCTCCAGTCTCCGATCCTGCACAATCAGTGGTTGTAAGGGGGAGCAAATGGTCCGGCACCAGGTTTAGCAAAAGAACTAAACCAGTGTCGAGCCATCTGCTCAAAAGACGGAAAGCGAAAACCATCAGAAGAATATGGACCAAAACGCGGCTCAAAGCGCGGTCCATGGTTCTGCCTAAAACCTCGGCCACGAGGTCCAAGACCATAGCCAAAACGACCTAGAGCTCTACCGGAACGAACACCACCAACTGGAGCACGGGCATGAAAGCCGTCTCCTCTACCACCACCTACACGATGCGGCCTGGCCTCCAGCCTCTCCCCGCGTCAAGGAACACACAGTCTACCACCCTGCTGGTAGAACTGCTCCTGACCACCACGAGCACGCTCTGCTCTCTCAACCCGCTTCCTCCTGAAGCAAAATTCTGCAAGATGCCCTTCTCTCTGACAACACTCACAATGGTAGATGGGCTTCTTGGGATGTGGTTGAGGCTTGGGATTCTTGGGCTTAGTGGTGTTTGGTGTAGTCTTCTTGGGTTGAGAGGGTCCTGGAAGAGAGTTAAGAGAAGTGTGGAGGTGTTTGGGCTTTGGAACCCAGATGGGCTTCTTGGGTGGAGCTTTGGGCTGTTCATGGAACACTCCATCCTTGGGCTGACTAGCCTGGGAAGACTCAGTGGAGTGGGTCTTGGGGTATCTCTGCTCTGGAGTCATTTACTCCACTCCACTGCCCGGCTAATGGCACTCTCAAAGTCAGCCTTGGTGTAGGTGTAACATACCCCAAACCCATCCTGCCTCTTAAACTGCTGGATCATCATGCCGAGCTGTGGCTCTCTAGCACTGATCCAACTCAGGATAGAACGGAGGTAAAAGTTCTTATTCTGAGAATCAGCTAGCTCCTCTCTCAAGGAAGCTAGAACCTCCACCTGAGACAAGCAGGTCTCAAACTCGCTATCTACTTGGACAGACTTCTCGGCTTTTAGCTTAATCAACTCCAGTCTAAGAGACAAGCAGTTCTCACAGACAGTGGGTGAACTGACAGTGTCTCAAGCTCTAGCCTAGTCTATGCCAGCTCATCTCTCACTCTCTCCAAATCCCCCAAATGGTCATCGCCCTTGGCTTTCAGCTCAGCTAAGATAGCTAGATGAGATGGGCAATCAGCACAGGGTACGACGATAGTGGCTTGAGCATCTTTCAGCTCCAGCTGAGCGCTCTCAAGCTCAGTGGCCAAAGCGTCCCTCTCATCAACCCTTTCCGTGTACTTGGACTTCAGAGTCGACAAGTCACACAGAAGCACCTCACACTTCGGGCACTCACTGCTATCACCCAAGCAGGGGGAAGAAGATAGACTCTCAATTCTGCCGTTGGCCACGACAAGCTCACTCTCTAACTCATCTATCATTTTCTTAGCTCCCCTAAGCAGTTTTTCCTGATATTTTAACTCCTGACGATTGCTTTCAAGTAAATCAACGATTTCGCGTTCATAAGATGATACCTTTTCGTTGTCGTCGTCGTCGGAGTCATCAGAGGAGATCTTCTCTTCCTTATCCCCAAGAGCCATTGAGCAGAAGCTCTTGCGGGATCTTTGGCGCTGATGTGAGCGGCTCTTCGGTCTGTCCCCGAAAGCCATGAAGCAAAGACCTGCCAGATCGTCCTTGTCCTTCCCCTTCCTGATGACGATCTCCTCATCGCTTGAGCTCGATGAAGAGGAAGAAGACGTGGACCGCTTGGAGTAGCTCTTCTCCATCTCGGTGAAGAAGACCATGTCGCGCTTCTTGTTCTCTCGCCGGTAGTCCTTCAGGGCCTTCCTAAAGAATCTGGTCTTTGGCTTTCCCTTGTTGAAGGAGGAGCTGTCGTGCTTGCCGGAGTCGTGGAAGCCACCACCGGTGCCCTTCTTGTGTCCATTGCGCTTGGGGCAGTCGGCGATGAAGTGTCCTGGGTCACCACACTCAAAGCACCCGGATTTTGTGCCGTGCCTCTTGAACATTCATTTGTCATAAACACGACGCACCCGGTTGTTAAAAAGACACAGGTCATCATCCCCCAAAGACTAAGCTGGTCCTCAGTGATAGACATCAAGGAGAACCCAGCACAACTCTCAGAGAAGGGATCAACAGAAGGTGTAGCAAGGGCCAGAGACTTTGATCCAGAGCCAGTGAGATTTGATCTCAACTGGATATCAACCTCGGTGGCCTTCAGCTTGCTAAATAACTCAGAAATGGTCAAGGTATCATAAGATGTGCTCTCAATGATAGAGGATACCTTGATCTCCCAGATCTTTGGGTCCAAGGTATGGAGAACCTTGAGCGCCTGCTCGTAATCTGAGACTAACTGAGCACCCTCATCCTTGTTTTCCCGAAGCTTGTTTATGATCGATTGAAAACGACCAAACAACGCTTCAACAGATTCACCCGGCTTTTGTGTGAAATTCTCATATTCACGCCGGTAGGTCTGATAGAGCCGAGCCTTGACCTGGGCTGTTCCCTCATGGTGTGCCTTGAGGGTAGCCCAGATTTCTCTCGCAGTGGAGAGATGGCTCACACGCTCAAACTCAGTGGGACCCAAACCAGAAAACAAAATGTTCACAGCCTTACTATTGTTCAGATGCTGGGCAATGATACCAGGAGTACCATGCTCAGCAACTGGCAATATAACGAACATAGCGTGAATGCAAATGTCCTAGATGTCCGAGCCCTGGCTCATAAGATAGGCTCGCATGCGAGTCTTCAAATAGTTATAGCCATAATCTTCCAAGGACGGGACCTTGCCAGGAGACGTCATGATCACTACTGGGGTTTAGAACCGGTTAAGGTATGGAAAAACCATAACCAGGCTCTGATACCACTTGTAGGACCAAAAGTAGCGACCAGAGGGGGGGGTGAATGGGCACCTAAAAATTCTTTCGAATCAATGGCCTGCTCCCAACACCCAACGCACCTCAAAAGACTAAGCAGTAAAGCGTGAACAGATTTCCTAAGCCTAAAAGTATCTAGCCTAGAAAAGACTGGTGTCCTACACAGAGAAACACCAAGACAGTGCTAAATGGCAGATAAGCAAAATATTCAAAACATGGCAGTTCAAACTTCTCAGTAAAATGAACTAAGTGCACATAGAATGAGATGATAAGTTACTGTTCAAAATTTGTCTCATGTTCAAAACTTGGTGAAGCCTGCTTCGTAGTGTCAAAGCCTGCTTCACAGTGTCGAAGCCTGCTTCGCTGTGACGAAGCCTGCTTCGGAGAAGAATGTCGAAGTCTAGCGAAGGCTGTCGTTGAAGTGCTGAAGGTCTGTTGAGTCTAGCCTAGTTCGAGTGACAAAATGCGAAGTATGCTTCGAAGCGAAGTATGAAAGTATCGAAGCCTGCTTCGAACAGTGTACTTCAAAGCCTATACTTCGATCAGAAAGCTTCGAACAAGGTTCACAGAAAAGCAACCTTCGAAAGAGTAGCGAAGCCAAACACACAGCAGCAAGAACAAATTGAAGCCTACACTCTACCTTCGAAGCTAGCTTGATCGAGGTATGACTACCGAAGTGGTAACCTTCGTACCACAGACCAGCTTCGAATCGAAGTGTGCTAAAGCTCTCACAAGAGATTGAAGCCCTGAAACATACTCCAAAAAACAAGCTTCGAACTCAAACTATGACCCTCGGAAAAAGATAGCAACAAAAAGACCTCAGAAAACACACTCCGAGCGAAGTCTACTAGAGAGACATGCTTCGAAGCTAACTCCGAAGCCTGTCGAAGTATGCTTCGCAAAAGAATGTCGAAGTATGTCAGAACAAAAACTTAGAACAGAGCACACTTCGAAGCTAGATTCACAGTTCAAGTTCGGAGTCCTAGCGAATCCTTTGAAGAAGTCAGCTCGAAGCCTGCTTCACAGAACTGAAGGACTTCGCACAAACGAGGGGGCTTCGCCAGATACAGCCAGAGAGAGACAAAGTCCTATCTACTCGATCAAAAAGGCTACGCAGGAAAAAGCAAGGCTAGAGTACTAGTGTACTGTTGCTACAGGGAGTAGGTACTACTTGCTGCATGCAAGAACTAGTACTACTCATCGCAAGAACAGAAGCAACAGACACAAACGCTCGGGTAGGAAATAACTGTGCACGTCAATCGAAGCAATAAAATCAACCGCAGAATTGCTGCAACTCGAATGTCATGAAGAAAAGAATAGAATCTCAAAGATTCATGAAGAACAGAACTCACAACAGTGCATGCAGGAATAAAATCACATGAGCAAGATCCTGGCGGCGCACAGGAGAATGAATAGGGAACAAAGTGACCCAATGGATTAAAAAGTGAATTCTGGAAGGGTGACCTAACCCTAGGGATTGGGGCCCTATTTATAGGTTGCCCAATAGCTAGGAATATTCCACCAGCCCCTTAGGGTTTTTTACAGACGCTGAAATAAAAGGAAAAGACTAAACTACCCTTAGGATATTTTTACAGACTCGACTGAGTGACTGTGAGCCTAGGGACAAAATATTAAACTCCTATTTACAGATGACTTATCCGGAAGCTAAGCTTTCGTAGTGACTACGGTTTCTCTTCTGGATAGTCCGATACAAGATCAGCGGTTGTCAGTTTTGCACCAAAACTGACAAAGCCTCCACCAACTTTGCACCAGGTACCCGGATTGGGCCGGCCCGACTCCGTAGCTCTCTCAGCCTGGCAATCGCTCACCGCCCGTGTACTTGAGTCAATCCTGGTCAACAGCCTAGTGGGTCTTCTGCTCCTTTTAGCCCATGTACCCGGATTGGGCCAGCCCGACTTCGCAGCTCTCTCAGCCCGACAGTCGCTCGCCTCCCGTGTACCTGAGTCACACGCGACCCAGACACAACAGATCTCCTCTCTTCTTCTGTCCTCTTTGACTATCATTGACAATGGCTCATCACATCTGGAGCCATGAGGCCCACGCTATTCAGCATGGCTCCTCAAAGACCACCCTAGAGCACATAGGTCAGTTCTTAGCATAGTGTGGTGAATCTAGTGGGTCGGATGCTTTGAAGGTTAGATTGTTTTCTCTATCGCTTTCTAGCATCACTTTCACTTGTTTTTCGGCGTTACCGCCAAACTACGTTCAGACTTGGGCCCAGTTGGAGCAGAAGTTCCATGACTATTTTTAGGTTGGGGAGACCGAGCTTAAACTTTCACACTTGACATCGGTTAGACATAAGGCTAACGAGAGTGTCTCTGAGTACATTAAGCATTTTAGGGACATTAGAAACCGATGTTTTACTTTGAACATTTCCTATAGAGACTTGGCCGACCTAGTTTTTAACAGTCTTCACTCCGAACTTAAGGAGAAAATAGATGGCTAGGATTTCTTCGATGTTAGTTAGGTGCTACAGAAGGCTCTGATTCAGGAAAGCCAAGCTAAAAGTAGAAAATTCACCAAAACATTTAACAAGCCTAAGGCCGATGTGCACATCATGGAGCACTCCGATGAGGAATCATCGGAGAACGAGGATGACATGTGTTAATAGTAAAAAATGGCATTAATGGCTAGATTGTCAAAAGATCAATTTTGGTGATTTGGGCCAAAAATACACATGTTCAGGGTCCGTCCGAAGCCCTACATGGCTGAAGGTCTATTGAGCTATGGGCTCCGAAAGCCTCTAGCCAGCCCATGGCCTTCGGCCAGGGAGCCTTCGGAGGCCCACGCCACCAAAGCTTCGGCCCGAGGAGCAGGCCTCGATGGGCATGGCCGAAGCCCACTTCGGTAGAGATGGAGATGTATGTGATTCAAACTCAGTTTTTATCTCCATCCGGCCGGGTTAATAGCAGATTAGATCGGAAATTAAGCCCCTATAAATTGAGAGGCGAGGCCAGTGTAGAGGCCCCCCAACACAAACCAATCCAAAGCCCTAGCTTTGATCATATTTACTTTACCTTTATTTTCCTGTACCTCTTCGTGGGTTTGCCTGGATGCCCTTCGCCGACCACTACGGAACAGTGGTAACCCTTGTTACTTCACTTGTGAAGTATCTGTTAATCTACGTAATAGATTGCTATCGTCTTGTTACTTCGCCTGTGAAGTATCCGCTAATCTACGTAACAGATTGCTACCTTCGCTACTAGTGCAACACTTAGCAGAATTTGGTCCTCAGGCCGAATTGGTACTTTGATACCCGATAAAGCAAATCTTGGTTTTCGCTTCCCTTGCGACGGGCCTGGGCGAGGGGGAACATGTCAAGTATCCGCCTGGGATCATGTTTTCTTAGGTCTATTCTGGATGTACAATTCCATTTCGGTAGTCATTAGGAGCAGGCCTCGATGGGCCTGGCCGAAGCCCACTTCGGCAGAGATGGAGATGTATGTGATTCCAACTCAGTTTTTATCTCCATCCGACCGGGTTAATAGCAGATTAGATCGGAAATTAAGCCCCTATAAATAGAGAGGCGAGGCCAGTGTAGAGGCCCCCAACACAAACCAATCCAAAGCCCTAGCTTTGATCATATTTACTTTACCTTTATTTTCCTGTACCTCTTCGTGGGTTTGCCTGGATGCCCTTCGCCGACCACTACGGAACAGTGGTAACCCTTGTTACTTCGCTTGTGAAGTATCCGTTAATCTACGTAATAGATTGCTATCGTCTTGTTACTTCGCCTGTGAAGTATCCGCTAATCTACGTAATAGATTGCTACCTTCGCTACTAGTGCAACACTTAGCAAAATTCGGTCCTCAGGCCGAATTGGTACTTTGAACTCTCTTTGTTGTAGGATCTCACGTTCAGAGCTACTTTGTCGGAGGTGTCCGGAGCTGAGAGATCGGTTTTGGAGGTCACCACGACACCCTTCGGTGGGACTGCAGGCTCTGGCCACAGGCTTCGCCAGCACACTTCATCGCAACGGGCTTCGCCACGACCATACTCTGTACTGGATGAAGTCTCTCGCGCGCGGCGTTTGGATTATTATTTCGTACTTCGCTGTGTCAGAGACTTCACGCCAAACCTCGCCGTTCGGAGGTGATTGTCACGTCCGGATCCGTTTGGAGTTCATCTTTGACCGGACCAGTCCGAACGCTGAAGCACCTTTCGGCAGGACACTTCGCACCACACACCGAAGGTACACTTCGATGACCCCTTCGCACCAGACTTCAAAGTAGACGGGCTCTGACCAGTTTGCTCATTTTATTCTGTTTAATATATCTCTTTCGGCTAATTGGGTTATTTTGTGTGATCTGATTGCCTGGCGACTCCACCCCCTTATCACGACTAAGGGTAGTCGGAACGCGACGTCGGTGCTATGTCACGCTTAGGCTTGTCCCTAAGTATCCGTGCACTTTTGGATCGTCGAACTGGCCCAAGTGCGGGGGCACGTTTCTGTGTCAACACACTTTTTGGCGACTCTGCTGGGGAAGGCTACGCCAACATGACAAGTACATCTACATCGGCCACCGGTACATCTACATCGACTACTACGTCTACACCGCCGATGGACACAATAGGAGGCGCGGATATCGACAACCACAACATCTTGACACCTACACTTGAAGATATCCCCGCAGAAGACCGAGCAGAGATTGAGGCAAAGTTAAAGGCGCTCCAAGACATGATGCTTGGGGGCTACGTTAAGACACGCGCAGGCTTCATCAAGCGCGACATCATCACCCCCGACCTCGCTCAGGTCCAGGTAACACCTGTATCGCCTCGTTTATCTTCTTTAGAGATTGAGCAAAAAATAGCCGCATCAGTAGATCAAGCCGTTAGCGCTTCGCTAGCCAACCGTTTAGATTCGGCAGTCAGCTCCCAAGTAGAGGCGACTATTAGGAGGTTCGGCTTTACTGAGGCCATACCCCCGGTTCCTATTGCTAGTGCACCTCCGGCAAACCACGTATATGGCAGGACTAACGACAACACTGGCACAATCATGTCTCCGGCCTCATCACTTATGGCCGAGACCAATCATTACACCTACGGTCAAACTAACACTACATACCACGCACCACCACCTACGCCGATACCCACGGTACCCGCACCACATGCGCAGGCGCCCAGACACGAACATGTCATACAAATAGCACGCAGGGAAGAGCCCCATGGCCGACACGCCGATATCCCACCGCGTGTCGTGCCCCCGCATGAGAGACGTGCACAAGCAACATGCCAAGATGACATAGAGGAGCGGGTCCGCACACTATTTAGAGAGTGTGCCGGCTTCGTGCCCAAGGGATGGGTTAGGGTTTACCGTAAGCCATACCCTGACCATCTTGATACAGTACCCTACCCCCGCGGCTATAGAATCCCTGAATTCACTAAGTTCGATGGCGAGGGTAGCAAAACTACACTAGAGCACGTTAGTCAATTTTTGGCACAGTGTGGAGAAGTTAGCGGGATAGATGTTCTAAAAGTTAGACTATTTTCTCTCTCGCTGTCCGGCACCGCCTTCACTTGGTTTTCGGTGCTCCCACCACACTCCATTCAGACGTGGGACGATTTAGAGTGGAAATTCCATGATTACTTTTACACGGGCTAGACAAAACTTAGGCTTTCACATTTGACATCGGTTAAGCAGAAATCTAACGAGAACGCCTCAGAGTACATCAAGCGTTTTAGAGATACCAGGAACCGATGTTTTAGCCTTAACATTTCGGAAAGGGACTTGGCGGAACTAGCTTTTAACGGGTTGTGTTCCAAAATTAAGGAGAGGTGTAACACCCCAAATTTCCAGAGGAATAAAAATATTATTTAACCCATTTTCCTGGAATTAAGTATTTTGGAAATTCCTTTAAATGCCCTCCTTATCCTTTTTGAACTAGAACATACATGAAATGACCAAAACAGGGGCTAGAAAATTTTGTATATGATCCCAAGGCCAAGATATATTTTTGAGAATTTTTACAAATTTTTATCAACCTTGGAAGTAGCCCAAATATTTTAATCCATTTTATGCAATTATTTTTAATCAGAAAACCTTATAAACAGTAACGGACCTCCCTCTCCCCTTTCTCTCTCTCCCGGCCGGCCCAGCCCGTTACCCCACATGCCTCGGACTGACATCTGGACCCCACCTGTCGGCGCCAACCGACCCCCTCTCGCGGCCGAGCCCGACCCCACCCATCAGCCACCGCCCTCGTGCGCTCGCGCCCGCTGACCGCCTCGGCCCACCTGTCGGATCCGTCGTCTACCTCCCGCCACCGCCCCAAATTGCGCCGGCCGACGACTCCCACCTCGGATCCGCCTCGCTAGCCCCCCTCTTTAATCCATCACCATTAATCGGTCCCCCACGCCCGGCCGACCGTTTCCCCTCGTTAAACCTCACGATTACGTCCCTGGATCGCACTGCGCGTGCATGGCCGAGCCCTCGCCGGCGAGTTAAGGCCCTTCCTTGGCTTTCCTTGCATGCGAGCTCCGTCGGTGGCCCTATTTAAACCCCCTGACCGTTCGCGTTTGATCCCCCACGCTCACTCGCTGCGAGAACGAACAGAGCACTTGAACTTCGGTTTTTAGCGCACCACCGCCGCCCACACTCCGGTCACCACTCGCCGTCGCCAGTGACCTCTCCCATCCTCGCCGACCGCACCGTTGTGACCGCTAAGGACCTCACCAACCTCGGCCACCTCTCCGCCGGCGATGAACCCTGCCGAAACACCATCACCGACGAGGAACCCGAACCACTCCGTTGTCTACCCTCGCCACCGACTGCACTCCGTCGACCTCGGACCGCCGTGAAGGTACCCCCGTGATCCCCTAGGCGTCCTCTTTCCATTTATAGGCCTAGCTAGGATCGTCGTAGCCCACCGTGGCCTCTGTCCCGCTCGCCGTCGCCGAAGAAGACGACCGACACGGGTCGAGTACCCACGCCGTGTCGGATTTGATCCTGGCCGTGCGATCTGGATCTAACGATACCGATTAAATCCCATGTGCGGTTTAATCTGCGCTGTCGGATCTGAGCGAAGGGGTATGTTTTAATCTCGTGCGTCTGTTAGTTTTAATAACCCATGTTTAATCTGAGCTGTTCATCGCGTATCGGTTCGATGTTTTAATCTCAGTCGTCCGCGATAACTTAACTCCCCTGCCTCGCCCTCGCGTGTTGGATCTGGATCCAACGGTCCAGATTGGGCCGGACCACGCGCACAGTGCGCAGGTTCACCGTGGGCCTGGCTCACCGTGGACCCGAGGCTGTTTTGAATTTAAATTAAATTCTAGAAACTATTTTAAACTTGTAAAATTCATATCTGGCGCATTTGAACTCCAAAAATTATCATTTCAATTCTAGAAATTTTGTAATTTTATTCTCTACACGTTAGTACAATAAAACAGTATGTTTACTTTGAATATTTCGATCTTATTTATTAAAGTATTCAAATAGCCTTATGTTAAAATACAAACTTTATTATTTAAATTTCAGTAAAATTTATATTTATTCATTCCCTGTTAATGTAATGAAACCACCAAGTTTTCTCTAGACCTTTCATTTTAAATTAATTAGAAAGCTTAAAAAGAGATTATTTCCCAATTAAAAATCCCTTTTGGAAAGGGCCATATTTCTTTATAGTTAATTTTAAATTATTTATAAAATAGATTTCATAAACTTAACAACTTGGTTTTCCTTAAATTAAACCCATTTAAACCTATGTGCTTGTTGTGTGGTTTTGTATTGTTTAAATTGAATGTTGTATTTATTTTATTTTACTTTATTTATAACGAGAAGACTACGACGCCGCCGAGGATCCGAAATACTTCCCGGAAGTTCCTCCCTCCCCATTCGCTGAACAAGGCAAGTCACCAAACCAAACTTTTGAGCATATTGAACCCAAGTTTTATTAAACTATCGCTAAAACACACAGGGTATACATGCATTAGTCAAATGAAACCCTTATAATATATTTATTTAGGATCCCCCGACCTTGATGTGCAGCCCAAGCCATGCTATCTCGCCTAACCTCCTTGTCACCATATGATTAGTATTATTAGCTAGTGTCCAATGTATTGACACGATTGCTATAGGATAAAGATGAGTCGTAGCAACATGGTTCTACTATATTATCCCCGTTATTCTTATCCTTGGAATTCTGTCTGTGATGAGTTGTGGTTGTGAGTGAATGCATGGTGGGTTCCGGGTGCAAGCTAGGGCATTGGTCGGTAGCACCCAGGGCACTATAAGGACCGGTCTGTGAGATCCGTTGCAATACACTTTCGTACTAACCACAAGTCTAATGGGTAAGTCCTAACTAAGGTATGGAGTGTTCCAAACCGAGGCCACCATTTGGAGATGGGTCAAGAAGCACCTGCGGGTGGCTTGTACCAACGTGGCGCAAAAGGGGTGCGACGTTAGCCGGGATGCGGCCCGGCGCACCGGCGAAACCTAGAGCGGGTGGTTATCGCTTGGAGCATTTCATGCTGAGGTTTTGGCACGGGTTCCCGTGGTATGGGTCATCTCGTTACACCTTGGTGTTTGGGATGAGTGCGTGCCTTGTGGATACAGTAGTACATCTCTGATCAGAGTCATTAATCTTTTCGAAAAGTCGAGCCCACGGTCAAGGACGGGTTGCGTGATATCCCTCATTTAGTTTACTTTTTATATGTATGTGCATGATGGTTGACATATAAGGACTGTTGTGCAAGGAGGTAAAACGTACTCCTCGAGTTAGATGATGTTATTGATATTCATGTTTATTATTCCGCATGATAAAACTTGACTACACTAAATGAATTAACTAAAAATGTACTTTTCCGCACTTTTAGCCATTATCCTTCCTTTGTTATTATCTTGCATTATTACTTGCATTCGCGGTGGCTTGTTGAGTACTTTTTGTACTCATACCCGTTGGACACACCATTCAGAGGATGCCTACTACGAGGATGGTCTGGAGTAGCGACCCAGTCAAGAGAAGATCCTGAAGAGGGTGTTCGTCATGCCTTTATTTTCTTATTTAATTTTTATTATGATGTAATAGATATGGTCTGCGCACCATGAATACTTGTCGTATGTACGATTGTCGCATGATGAACCTCTTGTATTATTGTCTTTCTTATGAAATTCAATAATGTTCCGATTTCGATAAATCGGGGCGCCACAAGATGGTATCAGAGCCGACTTTACTGTAGGAAGCCAAACGGACCAGCCTAGCCCATCGCTACAGAAAATTATTTCTTAAAAACATACTTTATAAACTTTGTTCCTCTCCTCACTTTTCTTCAACTTGTTGTTTTTGTAGATGCCTGTTTACCAAGTGCACAGCTACTGCCGCCACTTTGAGGGCTTCATCAGGGAGCTCCGTATGATGCTCACCTTCCTCGGGTTCCTCTTCGAGCCTGAATTCCAGGGGGTATACATGGAAGAATTCGCCGGGCCTTGTGACGTCTCCCTCACCGTCCACGGCTCTGGAGAGCACCTGCCACCCTACACCACCGCACTTGGGGGCCCGACTTTCAACGTCGCGTGCCAACGAGTCGCCCTCCAGACCCTTATGGAGTTGAGGATGATCTATGATGATCGTCTTCAAAACTCGTCCTTCCGGCTTGTGCCAAAGCGCACTCCCGGCGCCTACCGTAGTATCTACATCGGAGTTCACTCCGTTCGTGATCCGGTCATAGGCCCGACAGTCACGTCTTCTTCAGGCCATGGACGACCTCCATACTGAGGTGGTGCTTGATGCCGACGAGCACCATGAGGCGGTTGAGTTTCTTCGTGAGGAGACGAAGAACTTGATCCAACAGAATGGTGAGCTGTAGCGGAAGATCATGCAGCTGCAGAAGGACATCACAGAGATGGTTCCCCTCCTCCCGAGGAAGAGGAAGCCCATCCGTGAGCCTGCCCCTCACCCCAAGAGGATCCCGCCACACCCCTCCACCGCCGGACCATCCACCAGCACCCCTGCACCATGCCCCGGCCTCGTCTACGACCCAATCACTAAGAACTTTCTCGAGCCCACCATCCCTCGGGAGCCGCGTACTCGTGGTTCCGAGAGCACGGAGATCGCCTCCGGTGGCGAGTAGGCTCTAGCTATCGTTGTTTGAGTTATAATAATTTTATGTGTGTGGTGCTATCTACAACAACTTGTGTTGTAGGTAGAGTAAAATAAGATCTTGATTGTAATAAACTTTTTATACCACTGAAATATATATGTGAGCCCCATGGGCTATTTTGATTGCAATATTGTTTCGTCGTCCTTTTCACCTTATGACATCTTATGTTCAGAAGATGGCCGACAACTAGAACACTGGCTCCAACAATGGAGGAGGAAGCCACGGCTTGCCCGAAGGCGTTGTGCCCAACTAGGGTGCAACGGGCCCACGATAGGCTGGGTCACCGTCCGCCAACCACCCCACCTTGGCGGAAATGATGGCGAATCAAAACCAGCTGATCACCGCCCTCCTCACTCAAATGCAGCACCAACAGGCGCAGTTGGACCGCCTGCAAAATGTGGAGCCCGCCCCTCCTGCACCCGCTCCCCAACTCTCGGAGTTTCTTCGGGTGCATCCCCCAATTTTCTCTAGTACCACCAACCCCATGGAGGCCGGAGATTGGCTCCGCACCATTGGGAAGAAGCTGGATCTCCTCCCCTGCACCGACCGAGAGCGAGTGGCCTTCGCCACTCACCAGCTCCAGGGTCCCACCGCGGAGTGGTGGGACAACTACCGCGAGTCCTAGCCAGAGGACCACGTGGTGACATGGGCGGAGTTCACTATCGCCTTTCGCGCCTCCCACGTCCCCACCGGAGTCATCGCGATGAAGCAGCAGGAGTTCTGCGACCTGCAGCAGGGCAACCGAACCGTCATGGAGTATCTCCATGAGTTCAACCGTCTGGCATGCTACGCGCTAGAGGAAGTGCGGACCAACGCCCTCCGCCAGGCTAAGTTCCTACAGGGACTTAAGGATGAGCTGTCCATCCAGCTCGTCGCCACCGACTACGCTGACTTCCAACGGCTAGTGAATAAAGCGCTCATCCAAGAGACTGAGCAAAACAAGTTGGACCTCAAGAAGAGGAAGATGATCGCCTTCAAGCATCAGCAGGCGAATTCTCAGAGGCCCCGCTTCGTCCCTCCGCCACCAGCACCCGCATACCATCCTCGGCCCGCCTACAGGCCACCTCACGCCGCCGGTGGATCCAACGCTGGGCATCCCCGCCCCGCTCCACCAGCTCCGGCCGCTCAGCCGACACCCGCCGCCAAGGCTCCGGTCTTGAAGGATCGCCAAGGGAGGCCGGTCGTCTGCTTCAACTGCCAGAAGGAAGGGCACTATTCGCACCAGTGTCCCCACCCCAAGCAGCCCCAAGGGGCGGCACCCAACCAGGCGGTTCATGCCCGCGTCAACAACATCAGCGCAAAGGAAGCTCAGGAGGCTCCCGAAGTCATACTCGATACGTTTACCGCAAATTCCATACTGGCTATAATATTATTTGACTCTGGAGCAACACACTCTTTCATCTCGGAAGATTTTGTGAAAACCAACGACTTGGAAGTACTCCCTCTATCAGTCCCCATGATGATTGCCACTCCAGGTAATAAAACCATAGCGCACTTATACAGTCCTAAGGTTAAGATAGAGATCCAAGGAGTATCGTTCCGGGCAGAGCCAGTCCTCATTAAGTGCACCAGACTCGACCTCATCCTAGGGATGGATTGGTTGATGAAGCACAAGGGAGTGATCGACTGTGCCAACAAGTCCGTAACAGTGATCAACCCCGAAAGCGAAGCCGTCACTTTTCAGATGATCAGCCATAAACCTCTCGAGGCATCGCTCCACTCTCTAGCCCTTGAAGAAGTGCCCATAGTCAAGGAATTTGTGGACGTATTCCCAGAGGACCTACCAGGAATGCCTCCCAAGCGGGACATCGAATTCAAGATCGAACTTGTCCCCGGGACCACTCCAATCTCCAAGCGCCCATACTGGATGACCGCCAATGAACTAGTCGAGGTCAAGAGCAACATCGAAGACCTGGAGCAAAAAGGGTACATCCGACCAATTACCTCACCCTGGGGTGCACCGGTCATCTTCGCCATGAAGAAGGACAAGACCAAGAGGATGTGCGTGGACTATAGAGCCCTGAACGACGTAACCATCAAGAACAAGTACCCATTGCCTCGGATCGATGACCTGTTCGATCAACTGAAAGGATCCTCGGTGTTTTCCAAGATTGACCTCAGGTCAGGTTATCACCAATTGAGGATTAGAGAAGAGGACATACTGTGGCGCCCCGATTTATCGAATCAGAACATTATTGAATTTCCATAGAAAAACAATAATACAAGAGGTTCATCATGCGACAACGTACATACGACAAGTATTCATGGTACGCAGACCATATTATTACATAAGTGTTGAAATAAAAATAGTAATAAAAGTAAATAGCATGACGAACGTCTTCTTCAGGATCTTTGCTTGACTGGGTCGCTACTCCAGACCGTCTTCATAGTAGACATCCTCTGTGGGGTCCAACGGGTATGAGTACAAAAAGTACTCAACAAGCCACCACAAATGCAAGTAATAATGCAGGATAATAAACAAGGAAGGATAATGGCTGACATTGCGGAAAAGTACATTTTTCAGTTATTGCATTTAGTGCAGTCAAATTTAATCATGGGGTAAAGTAAACAGGAGCATCAACAACATCATCTAACTCGAGGAGTACGTTTTACCTCCTCGCACAACAGTCCTTACATGTCAAACCATCATGCACATACATATTCAAAGTAATCTAACTGGGGGATGTCACGCAACCCGCCCTTGACCGTGGGCTCGGCTTTTCAAAAAGATTAAAGACTCTGATCAGAGATGTACTACTGTACCCACAAGGCACGCACTCATCCCAAACGAGATGACCCATACCACGGGAACTCGTGCCAAAACCTCGGCATGAAATGCTCCAAGCGATAACCACCCGCTCTAGGTTTCGCCGGCGCGCCGAGCCGCATCCCGGCTAACGTCGCACCCCCTTTTGCGCCACGTCGGTACAAGCCACCCGTAGGTGCTGCTTGACCCATCTCCAAATGGTGGCCTCGGTTTGGAACACTCCATACCTTAGTTAGGACTTACCCATTAGACTTGTGGTTAGTACGGAAGTGTATTGCAACGGATCCCTCAGACCGGTCCTTATAGTGCCCCGGGTGCTACCGACCAATGCCCTAGCTTGCACCCGGAACCCACCATGCATACACTCACAACCATAACTCATCACCGACAGAATTTCAAGGATAAGAAGTAACGGGGATCATATAGTAGAACCATTTTGCTACAACTCATTTTTATCCTATAGCGATCGTGCCAATACATTGGACACTAGCTAATATCATTAACCATATGGTGACAAGGAGGTTAGGCGAGATAGCATGGCTTGGGTTGCACATCAAGGTCGGGGGATCCTAAATAATATATTGTAAGGGTTTCATTTCACTAATGCATGTATAACCTATTGTTTTTAGCGGTAGTTTAATAAAGCATGGGTTCAATATGCTCAAAAAATTGGTTTGGTGACTTGCCTTGTTCAGCGAAGGGTGAGGGAGGAACTTCCGGGAAATATTCCGGCTCCTCGGTGGCGTCGTAGTCTTTCCAATATAAATAAAGTAAAATAAAATAAATACAACATCCAATCTAAACAATATAAAATCACACAATGAGCACATAGGTTTAAGTTGGTTTAATTGAATGAAAACCACATTGTTAAGTTTCTGAAATTTGTTTTATAAATAATTTTAGAAGGAATTATAATGAAAGGTGGTCCTATATAAAAAAAGGGTTTTAAATGTGAGTAGTCTCATATTAAGTTTCCTAATAAATTTTAAAATGAAAAGTTCATGTCAAATGAGTGGTTTTCAGTATATGAACAGAAAGGAATAAATATAAATTTTACTGAAGTTTAGATATTTTAATTTATATTTTTACCCTAAGGGCATTTGAATACCTATTTAAATAAACATAAAAAGGTCCAAAGTAACATACTGTTTTTATTGAACTAACATGTAGAGAATAAAATTATAAATTATCTAAAATTGAAATGACAATTTTTAGAGTTCAAATGCGCTAGATATGAATTTTACAAGTTTTAAACAGTTTCTGGAATTTATTTCTAAATTTAAATCCCCTCGGGTCCACGGTGAGCCAGGCCCACGGTGAACCCGCGCACTGTGCGCGTGGTCCGGCCCAATCTGGACCGTTGGATCCAGATCTAACGCGCGAGGGCGAGGCGGGGCACTTGAGTGATAACGGATGGCCAGGATTAAAACGCGCGAAAGGGTACCACGTGGACGCACGAGATCGAGCGCGGGTTTTAAATGGAAATGAACGCGCGAGATTAAAACGTAACGCTTTGACCAGATCCGACGGTGCGGATTAGATCACGCATGTGGGGTCACAGGCGTCGTCCGATCGCGATCGCACGGTCGAGATCAGATCCGACATGGCACGGGTACTCGACCCATGCCAGTGGTCTTCTCTGGTGACGGCGAGCGGGCCAGCGGCCACGACGAGTGACGGCGTTCATATCTAGGGCCTAAAACGGAAAGAGGGCGACAAGGGGGTCACGGGGGTACCCTTGCGGTGAAGAAAGGTCGACGGAGAGAGGCCGGCGACGAGCGGAGGTGGTGAAGGCGTTCGGGTCCTCGGCGGCGACGGCGATCCAGCGGGTTTCGTCGACGACGGAGTGGTGGCCGGGGTTGGTGAGGTCCATGCGGTCGCAGCGGTGCGGTCGGTGAGGGCGGAGGGGGACTCCGGCGACGGCGAGCGACGGCTGGAGGACGGGCGGCGGTGGTGCGCTAAAACATGAAATGCAAGAGCTCTGTTTCTTCTTGCAGCGTGTGAGTGTAGGGGTGCAATGCGGACGGCCAGGGGGCTTAAATAGGGTCGTCGGCGAGGGCAGAGGGGGCGTGATTGGCGGTGGTCGGGAGTAAATGCGTTTTTAAACGCCGGCGAGCTCGGTTGCAAGGGTTCAACACACCTGGACGCGATTTGGTCGGAATTGAAGAGGGGGAAACGATCGGCGCGTTGAGGGGAATTCATTGCCGGCGATGGATTAAAGGGAGGGGGCCGGCGGGGACGGATCCGAGGCGGGATTAGGGATTTGGCCGGCGAGGGGGGATTTGGGGGCGGATCTCGCGGGGACGAAGGGTCTGACAAACGGGGGCCACATGTCAATGGGCGCGAGCGGGCGAGTGTGGAGGCTGACGGGTGGGGTCGGGCTCGGGCGCGAGAGGGGGCGGTTGGCGCTGACAGGTGGGGTCGGGCTGTCAGCCAGAGGCGGGTGAGGGTGAGGGGCTAGGCCGACCGGGGGAGAGAGAAGTGAGGGGGGAGCCCATCACTGTTTTAAAAGGTTTTCTGATTTAAAATAATTGCAGAAAATAGATTAAATCTTTTGTGGCATTTCCAGAGTGGATAAAAATTTGTAAAAATTCTCAAAATATATCTTGGCCTTGGGAGTTTATACAAAAAATTTCAGCTCCTAGTTTGGTCATTAACTCTATGTTGTAGTTCAAAATGGTATAGAAGGGTATTTAAAAGTATTTCCAAAATAAAATCCAGGAAATTGAATTAATTAATATTTTTATTCCTTTGAAAATTTGGGGTGTTACACATACCCAAGACCGCCTTCACCTCCCGCTATGGACTCTATGAGTATACAATGATGTCGTTCGGACTCACGAATGCCCCGGCCTTTTTCATGAACATGATGAACAATGTATTCATGGAGTTCTTGGATAAGTTCATCGTGGTATTCATCGACGATATCCTCGTCTACTCCAAGACTAAGGAAGAACACGAAACCCACCTCCGCCTGACCCTCGGAAAGCTAAGGGAACAGCAACTGTACGCCAAATACAGCAAGTGCGAGTTTTGGTCGTCTGAGGTGAAGTTCCTCGGCCATGTTATATCTTCCGAAGGAATAACAGTAGACCCAATCACCGTGGAAGCAGTGACCAACTGGCTACAACCCACGACCGTGACTGAGATCCGGAGTTTTCTCAGATTGGCCGGATACTACCGCCGGTTCATCGAGAATTTTTCTAAGATTGCCAAGCCTATGACCAGACTATTGCAGAAGGAAGTAAAATTTGAATGGACCCAGATTGCGAAGAAAGCTTCCAAACCCTCAAGAAGAAGCTCATGTCAGCTCCTATCCTGACTCTGCCAGACATCCGGAAAGACTTTCACGTCTACTGTGATGCCTCTCGTCAAGGATTGGGATGTGTCTTAATGCAAGAGGGGAAGGTTATATCTTACGCCTCCCGACAACTGAGACCGCATGAGCTGAACTACCCTAACCATGACCTGGAGTTAGTAGCCGTGGTTCATGCTTGAAGATATGGAGACATTACCTTGTGGGAAATCGGTGTGAGGTCTTCACCGATCACAAGAGCCTCAAGTACATATTCACCCAACCGGACCTGAACCTCAGACAAAGGAGATGGTTGGAACTCATCAAGGATTACGACTTGGGCATCCATTATCATCTAGGCAAGGCAAATGTGGTGGTAGACGCCCTTAGTCGAAAAGGGTACACTACTAGAAAACCCCCCTGTAGATACGCTGTAGTAGTAACACCATTAAAAGCATCTCTACGTCGACATGTAAAGATGTTTTTTGACACGATTTTAAAAATGTGTCCGATTGTTACGATATTAGACACGCTTATAGTGTTATTAGTCATATAAAGATATTTTTTAACACGCTATTGAAGTCGTCTCAAAAGGACACGAAGTTAGACACAATTTAAAGCATCATTATCCCATAGAGACATTGTAAAGCGTATCAAACATTTGTTTATAGCTAGGTATAGATGCTTTCTAACATGATTTGAAAAGCGTAGCGAATTGATACAAAGTATAACATGCTGTCAACCACGAAAAAGCATGTAGATTAGTTGTAAAGCGTATCAAATAACCATAAAAAAACTAACACGGACATAGACGCGCTTTGAGGTGTCATTATCCTCTTGACACAGTTTAAAGCGTATCAAAAAATTGTTTATAGCTATGTATAGATGCTTATAAGCATCTATACAAATTGATACAAAGTTTGACATGCTTATAAGCATAAATAGCATGTACTAAAAATTGTGTACAACTGAAATTAAAAAAAAATGTGCCTCATTGGACTTGAACCCGGGTTGAAAGCTTTAGAGCAACGCAGCCTTACCATTGAGTTAGGAGCATATTTGTGATCTATTCACTGGACAAACCATATAAACATATTATTAGCATCTGCCACTATTAAAACTGAATCGCAATCATGTTTTATCCTGTTTTAGCGCAGCCACTGCCATGCCCTCCCTTGAACGCGCCGTGCCGCCTCCTGGTCGGCCTCATCAGCCCACGCCGCCGTCGGAGACGCAACGCGCCGCTCCCTCCCTCCGCGCATTGCGTCGCACTACCCCTCACTCCGCGTACTGTGCCGCACCGCCCCTCCCTCTGGTCACTCCGCCGCGCCGCTCCTCCCTCCGCCGCACCGCCCCTCCCTCCGCCTCACCGCCGTGCCCCTCCCTCCACCGCACCTCCCCTCCCTCTCTCTGTTCACGAGACGTGCCACCCAGATTCATAGGTCGCCCAGGTCATCGTCATCATCAACATACACCAGGTCGGTTGCCCTGTTGCTCGATCCTCCACCTACAACTGCTTGGATGTTTGCTTCTCTGTACAATGGAGACCCATTTTTTCCCTGTACTAGTGTAGTATATGTGTGCACTGTCGTCAATTATCAAATCGAGTTTAAAAAAGGAGCAACATCATTTAGATGATGGATTATTGGACTTTAAGTCCATGTGTATTCTACGAGGGGTTTAATTGGGGAAGAAAGCTAGTGAATATATCCTCAAATTAAGGGCCAGTCCATGCTCATAGTTGGTAAATTGTTGTTACATTTTTTTACAACCATGCTGTAATGTAAATGTATGATATGATTGAGCTTCCTTGTTATTTGTTGTCGTGGTTTGATTTCTTGAAGCATTTGCTGTAATGTAATTGTCTTTTAAATTAAGCATGATTTGTTTGATTTAAATTCCACATGTGCTTACATAGGGTGATGGATAGAAGTTGGATGAAAAAATCTAGACGGGAGACTTCATATGAAGATGGTGTTGAGGAATTTTTGAATTTTGCTTATCAGGACCTTCCACTTGACAGCGAGATACTGTGTCCATGTAAAAAGTGTAAGAATAGAATAAACCAGACTCGTGATGAAGTTAAGACACATCTGAGGTGTGACGGTATTCTTCAAGGTTATACCTCTTGGGTTCATCATGGTGAGAATTATGACAGACCCACAATTGCATTTGATGATGTGCCTAATATGACCACATTGTCTGCCACGGGTATAGTACAAGGTCACCGGGATGGAGGATCGGATAGCATTGAAGAACTACTACATGCTGCATTTGGTAGGGCTGCGGGAATGCTTGAAGGTGAGGCAGATGATTTCTAGGCCTAGCCAGGATCGCCGTAGCCCACCGTGGCCTCTGGCCCGCTCGTCGTCGCCGGAGAAGACGACCGGCACGGGTCAAGTACCCATGCCGTGTCGGATTTGATCCTGGTCGTGCGATATGGATCTAATGGTACCGATTAAATCCCATGTGTGGTTTAATCTGCGCCGTCGTATCGGAGCGAAGGGGTATGTTTTAATCTCGCGCGTCCGTTAGTTTTAATAACCCATGTTTAATCTGAGCCGTTCATTGCGTACCGGTTCGATGTTTTAATCTCAGCCGTCTGCGATAAATTAACTCCCCCGCCTCGCCCTCGCGCGTTGGATCTCGATCCAACGGTCCAGATTGGGCCGGACCACGCGCACAGTGTGCGGGTTCACCGTGGGCCTGGCTCACCGTGGACCCGAGGCTGTTTTGAATTTAAATTAAATTCTAGAATCTATTTTAAACTTGTAAAATTCATATCTGGCGCATTTGAACTCCAAAAATTGTCATTTCAATTCCAGAAATTTTGTAATTTTATTCTCTACATGTTAGTACAATAAAAACAGTATGTTTACTTTGAATATTTCATTCTTATTTATTAAAGTATTCAAATGCCCTTATGTTAAAATACAAACTTTATTATTTAAATTTCAGTAAAATTTATATTTATTCATTCCCTGTTAATGTAATGAAACCACCAAGTTTTCTCTAGACCTTTCATTTTAAATTAATTAGAAAGCTTAAAAAAGAGATTATTTCCCAATTAAAAATCCCTTTTGGAAAGGGCCATATTTCTTTATAGTTCATTTTAAATTATTTATAAAATAGATTTGAGAAACTTAACAACTTGGTTTTCCTTAAATTAAACCCATTTAAACCTATGTGCTTGTTGTGTGGTTTTGTATTGTTTAAATTGAATGTTGCATTTATTTTATTTTACTTTATTTATAACGAGAAGACTACGACGCCACCGAGGAGCCGGAATACTTCCCGGAAGTTCCTCCCTCCCCATTCGCTGAACAAGGCAAGTCACCAAACCGAACTTTTGAGCATATTGAACCCATGTTTTATTAAACTATCGCTAAAACACATAGGGTATACATGCATTAGCCAAATGAAACCCTTACAATATATTTATTTAAGATCCCCCGACGTTGATGTGCAGCCCAAGCCATGCTATCTCGCCTAACCTCCTTGTCACCATATGATTAGTATTATTAGCTAGTGTCCAATGTATTGACACGATTGCTATAGGATAAAGATGAGTCGTAGCAACATGGTTCTACTATATTATCCCTGTTATTCTTATCCTTGGAATTCTGTCGGTGATGAGTTGTGGTTGTGAGTGAATGCATGGTGGGTTCCGGGTGCAAGCTAGGGCATTGGTCGGCAGCACCCGGGGCACTATAAGGACCGGTCTGCGGGATTCGTTGCAATACACTTCCGTACTAACCACAAGTCTAATGGGTAAGTCCTAACTAAGGTATGGAGTGTTCCAAACCGAGGCCACCATTTGGAGATGGGTCAAGCAGCACCTGCGGGTGGCTTGTACCAACGTGGCGCAAAAGGGGGTGCGACGTTAGCTGGGATGCGGCCCGGCACGCCGGCGAAACCTAGAGCGGGTGGTTATCGCTTGGAGCATTTCATGATGAGGTTTTGGCACGAGTTCCCATGGTATGGTTCATCTCGTTACACCTTGGTGTTTGGGATGAGTGCGTGCCTTGTGGGTACAGTAGTACATCTCTGATCAGAGTCATTAATCTTTTTGAAAAGCCGAGCCCACGGTCAAGGGCGGGTTGCGTGACATCCCTCAGTTAGTTTACTTTTGATATGTATGTGCATGATGGTTGACATATAAGGACTGTTGTGCGAGGAGGTAAACGTACTCCTCGAGTTAGATGATGTTATTGATATTCATGTTTATTATTCCGCATGATAAAACTTGACTACACTAAATGTAATAACTGAAAATGTACTTTTCCGCACTTTTAGCCATTATCCTTCCTTTGTTATTATCTTGCATTATTACTTGCATTCGCGGTGGCTTGTTGAGTACTTTTTGTACTCATACCCGTTGGGCACACCATTCAGAGGATGCCTACTACGAGGATGGTCTGGAGTAGCGACCTAGTCAAGAGAAGATCCTGAAGAGGGTGTTCGTCATGCCTTTATTTTCTTATTTAATTTTTATTCTGATGTAATAAATATGGTCTGCGCACCATGAATACTTGTCGTATGTACGATTGTCGCATGATGAACCTCTTGTATTATTGTCTTTCTTATGAAATTCAATAATGTTCCAATTTCGATAAATCGGGGCGCCACAAGAGGTTAGATAACCAAAACTTTTTAGAAGTTAGCCAAGTTTTACAACAGGCTCTGGTCCAGGAAGGCCGAACCAAAGATAAAAGGTTTATTAAAACGTTCAACAAGCCTAGGGCTGAAATCCACATCATGGAATGCTCTGACGAGGAGGAATCAGAGGAGGAGGATTCGACCGACATGTACGCGGCCGAATGGGTTTGGAACGCTAAGAATAAACCTGTCACTTGCTCCGAATTACGACCATCTCCCACAAAGAATCGACCTAGTGAGGTCAAGTACTCGTTTGATATAACTAAATGTGATAAAATATTTGATTTTCTCTTAAAAAGTCAGCTTCTCAGGTTACCTAAGGGTCAAGTCATTCCACCTGCCGCTGAGTTAAAGAAGCATCCGTACTGTAAGTGGCATGATTCACATTCGCATAATACTAACGACTGCAATGTTTTTCGACGGCAGATCCAATCGGCCATAGAAGAAGGACGATTGAAGATAGACCATAATCCGAAGATGAAGCTGGATAAAGATCCTTTTCCCATCAACGCCGTCGACCTCGGTGAGAAAAAGGTGTTGATTCGGCCAAAACAGGCCGAGTCGGCTAAGGGGAAGGACATAATTGTTGGAGAACCACGCACTCGCATGCTCATACCGAAGAACCCTGAGGTTGGAGTGTGGAAACAAAACATTAACACCCCTTCGGCTAAGGCTCACAAGAGGCCGAAGGTAACATATAACATGTTGTTAAACAAGCATCAGAGAAGGGCCAAGGAAACAGGTCCACGCGCTAAGATGAAACAGCCGAAGGGTCCGAGACTCTCGAAGGGTGGCTTCGGGCCGAAGCGGACGAACCCTCCGTACAATGGCTTCGGGCCACAGTAGCCTGACACTCCACAATGGCCGAGCCCCCCGTACAGTAACTTCGGTCCCCAATGGCCGAACCCCGCACTGTGTTGGACTTCTCCGATGGGAGGCTTCGGCCCGCTCTGGCCGAACGTACCTCTGGCCTAGCAGGACCCTTCGCTGGTGTGGTTCGAAACACCATCAACTCTACCGAACCCCCTTCCGGGTAACGGGTTCGGTTCTTAGTGGGCAAGGCTGCTAGAGCCACCGATGCCTCCGCCGTATGACTAGGAGGGAACCCTGTGGGCTCCGTACGTATCTGGGTTGGGGTACCCTCCGCAACCTAATACTATGCCTTGTTTTCCTTCGGAGTATTATGGATGGCAGGGACAAACAGACGCAGCGGAGGGGGGCATCATCCATAGACTATCTGTGGTGCCTCCGAATCAGACCATGCAGAGCGAAGCCAAAGGGTGCGAGCACGCGGAGGCCGAAGTCAGAGAGTCTGAAGCCATCACCATCAGAGTTGGGTCTCAGGAAGTCCCAATCCCGGAGACTTTGTCACCGAAGCCTGACGGAGGTAAGTCCCATGCTTCGGCTAGACTCTGCGCCCGGCTCGATCGTCCGAACAAGGCCGGTCCAATCGTCGGGGTCCACAGCGAAGGCCCCTCCGAGCGCAGGGTGCACAGGGCCGAAGGGCACAGTACCACTTCGGCCAGAATTAATGGAAGCCGAATAGTAGCACCCGGCACCAAGCCGCAGCCATCTTGGGCCCCTCCAGGCATGTCCAAATCACAGAAGAGATGCCTACAAAGACTACGGGCACAGGAGATACGCGAGAAGAAAGCTGAGGCCGAGCGTGACACTATCTTTGAGGAAATCCGCCCTCGGCCAGCTACAAAACAGGTATGGAGGGAGAAGCCGGTTGAGATAAACAACCCGACTCCTAGTCCGAGCGACAACGACGATGACATGCTCGACGATGATTACTCGCCCATCTCTGAAGGGCCCACACCCCAGGTGATGGACATCAACATCGTCATGCTGCCTGCCGAGTTCGCACTACCACAGGACGAGGCCGAGGTCGCCCAATTGAACCTCGGCCTGCGCAACGCCATCTTCGAGAAGCCTGATGACTCAGCTCGCCATCTGAAGCCTCTCTATGTCAGAGGTCACATCGATGGAAAGCCGATTTCCCGAATGCTCATCGATGGCGGCGCTACTGTTAACTTAATGCCTTACTTGTTGTTGAAGAAACTTGGTAGGGATGAGGATGACCTGAAGAAGACCAACTTGATGCTCAACGACTTCAACGGCGAGAGCTCCGAGGCCAAGGGAGTACTCTCTATGGAGTTGATGGTGGGCAACAAGACGTTGCCAACAGCATTTTTCGTCATCGACGTACAAGGTAACTATAGCGTACTACTCGGGCGCGACTAGATTCACGCGAACTGTTGCATTCCTTCTACTCTACACCAGTGCCTGATACAGTGGGACGACGATGAGGTGGAGGTCATTCCTGCGTATACTTCGGCCCAAGTAGCATTGGCCGATGTATCGGTTGACGTCGTCCATAACAAAGTAGAGTGTCTGTCAGGTAGAGATCTTTCGGATTATGATTTCGTTAGTGTATCCGGAGGACGGTTTGTACCAGTGTCTGTAAAGCCGGCTAGAGTAGCACGACTGTTTTTGTATTAATATCCATGTCTAGCAAGAGTAATCTAGATTGGCTAAAGTCTCTTGTGGAGCAATATCGGTCTAGTAAAGATGGTATCACCGAAGCCATCGGGGACTTTAGCGAAGTAGAAAAATTAGGACAAGGTTTCGCGTCGGCCGACCCCTTGGAGGAAGTTGACATAGGTAATGGTAGCATCCCAAGGCTGACTTTTGTAAACCAACATTTACAGCCCGATGAAAAGGCTAAAGTAATAAAGTTACTTCGGTCGTATGTCGATTGTTTTGCATGGGAGTATAGCGAGATGCCAGGGCTAAGACGCGAGCTCGTGGAGCATCGGCTGCCTATCAATCCCGGATTTAGGCCTTATAAGAAACCTCCCCGCCGATTCAACTCGTCCGTCTATGACCGAGTTAAAGAAGAAGTGGAGCGACTACTCAAGGCTGAATTTATTAGGCCGTGCAGGTATGCGGAATGGGTTGCTAACATTGTGCCTGTAGAGAAGAAAGGGAGCGGCAAGATACAGGTGTGCATTGATTTCATGGATCTGAACAAAGCCACTCCAAAGGACGAGTATCCAATGCCGATAGTCGACATGCTGATCAACGATGCTTTAGGACACAAGGTACTAAGTTTTCTTGATGGCAATGCTAGTTATAATAAAATCTTTATGGCCGAAGAGGACGTCTACAAGACTGCCTTTCGATGCCCTGGTTTTGTCGATTTGTTCGAGTGGGTCATCATGACTTTTGGTTTGAAAAATTCCGGCACCACATATCAGCGCGCTATGAACTTGATCTTTCATGACTTGTTAGGAGTTATGTTAGAAGTTTGCATCGATGATGTCGTAGTCAAATCGGACGCTATGGGAAACCATTTAGCTGATTTGAAGGTTGCTTTCGATAGGATGCGACAGTATGGGTTGAAAATGAACCCACCCAAGTGTGCTTTTGGTGTGTCGGCGGGCAAGTTCTTAGGTATCATGATTCACGAGAGAGACATAGAAATTGATCCTAAGAGACTTGAGAAGATTAGAAACATTGCAGCGCCGACGTGCAAAAGGGATGTACAAAAATTGCTAGGCAAGATGAACTATTTGCGTCGCTTTATATCCAACTTGTCCGGCAAGATTGATGCCTTTGTCCTCATACTCCGGCTAAAAAACGAAGCCGAGTTCACTTGGGGGGGCATGCCAGCAAAGTGCTTTTGAGAAGATCAAGGAGTGCTTGTCATCACCGCCAGTGGTGAGAGCACCCAAAGCTGGGATTCCGTTTTGGCTATACATCACTGCTGAAGATAGCGTGATTGGGGCCGTCCTAACCCAGGAGGTAGAGGGAAAAGAGTACATCATCACATTCTTGAGCCACCGCATGTTGGACGCCAAAACCAGGTACGTGTTTGTAGAACGATTGTGTTTATCACTTTACTACGCATGCACCAAGTTACGCCATTATCTTCTCCCCACTACATGTGTTGTCGTTTGCCAAACCGATGTTATAAAACACATGTTACAGAAGCCGATTCTAAGTGGAAGAATCGGAAAATGGGCTTACGCATTGATTGAGTACGATTTGGCCTACGAGCCCCTGAGAGTGATGAAAGGTCAAATCGTAGCCAACTTTATAGTTGATCATCACAAAGATGTCAACTGGAGTGACAATATTGCTCTAGTTGAGGTAGTACCATGGAAACTTTATTTTGATGGTTTGGCTTGCAAAAGTGGCCAAGGTATTGGAGTGGTTCTCATATCACCTAATGGTATGCACTTTGAAACTTCGGTCCGACTAGAATTTTCTTCTACTAATAACCAAGACAAATACGAAGCTTTATTGCTAGGTCTTGAATTACTAGAAGTTGTAGGTGCTAGACATGTTCACGCATACGGTGATTCTTTGTTAGTAGTGCAACAAGTAGCTAAGAGTGCTCAATGTTTTAATGGCTTGCTGAGTAGTTACTTGGATAGATGTCTAGACATAGTTGCTACTTTTGATGATTTCAAAATCTCTCACGTGTCAAGAGAGGCCAATTTAGTCACCAATGATTTGGCTCAGCAAGCATCTGGCTACCAAGTCAGGAGAGGAAACTTTTCTGTATTGGAGAAGCCGATGTATGGTCTCACTGCTGAAGCCAGTAATGTTGGGCAGGCACACCCTCTGGATCGAACCCCTCTGGCCACCGAAGGTCACTGCGTGCCAAGGATCCTGGACCAGAGTACCCTACCAATCGAAGGAGCTAGCATGCCGAAGTCTGTAGGCCGAAGCCTCCTGCACGGAGAAGGCTCCCTGGAGTCTGAACCCTCCGGAGGGCTTCGGCCCGGCACACTCCGAACAACCACCCTAGTCAGGCTTCGACAGGAGCTGGAATGGCTCGGGGGGCACCCCGAAGTTGGTAATTTAGAAATTACTTCAGAAAGTGGGCCAGCGAGACCCTCTGAAACCCGTAAGGGCGATTGGAGAATCCCAATCGTCCAGTATTTGAGAGACCCTTGCCAAAGGGTTGATCGGAAGGTTCGGTGACAAGCGTTCAAATTCGTGTTGATAGACGACACATTGTATCGCCGAACCATCGACGGAGTACTATTGAAGTGTTTAGACCATGAGCAATCCCAGGTGGCTACTGGAGAAGTCCATGAAGGGCTTTGCGACACTCATCAGTCGACCCAAAAAATGAGTTGGATGCTCAAAGAGTGGGTTTTTATTGGCCAACTATGACTAAAGATTGTTTCAAGTATTATAGAGGGTGTGAAGCATATCAGAAGTTTGGCAATATCCAGTTAGCTCCTGCCTCATTGCTCAATCCTATTGTCGAGCCATGGCCGTTTCGAGGTTGGAGTTTAGACTTCATCGGCCTGATTCACCCTCCTTCCTCAAGAGGGCATCAGTTCATGTTGATGGTGATAGATTACTTCACTAAATGAATTGAGGTCGTACCTCTCAAGAACATGACTCACAATGAGTTACGTGATTTTATTTTAAAGCACATCATACATAGATTCGACATTCCTCAAACTCTTACTACGGATCAAGGTAGTTCATTTGTCTCTAGAGAAGTAAGGGACTTCGCTGAATACTATGGTATTAAGTTGATAAACTCTTCACCTTACTATGCTCAGGCCAATGGTCAGGCTGAGTACAGTAATAAAACTGTGATTAAGCTTATTAAGAAGAAAATTGAAGAGTTTCCTAAAAGGTGGCATGAAGTGCTTTTTGAGGCGCTATGGGCTTGTAGGATTGCAAAGCACGGTGCTACCAAAGTCAGTCCATATGAATTGGTATATGAACAAGAAGTCGTTCTGCCCGTAGAGGTAGATCTTGGCTCCTTAAGAGTGTTAAAGCAAGATGGCTTATCGGTCGACGAGTATGAAACTCTTCTAAAGGATAATCTAGAGGAAGTGACCGATGATAGACTAAGGGCTTTAGAAGCCATAGAAGTAGACAAGAAGAGAGTAGCTAAAGCCTACAATAAAAGGGTTAAACCAAAATCATTTCAAATAGGAGATTTGGTGTGGAAAACAATTTTACCCTTAGGCATGAAGAGTCCCAAGTTTGGTAAATGGTCACCTAGTTGGGAAGGTCCTTTTAAGATAGACGAAATCGCTCCCGACAATGCATACGTGTTGGAATCCCTGCAGGGAGAGCGGTTTCAAAGAGCTTTGAATGGTAGGTACTTGAAAAGGTATTTCCCAAGTGTGTGGCAAACATCAGAAAAGTGTCGTAAAGCCGATATGGATGGTATCGTCTTCAGCTCGTTGTGCTTTTAGTTCATTCAGTTCACTAAAAGGCAGGGGGCATGTGTTAATAGTAAAAAATGGCATTAATGGCTAGATGTCAAAAGATCAATTTTGGTGATTTGGGCCAAAAATACACATGTCCAGGGTCTGTCCGAAGCCCTACAGGGCCGAAGGTCTATTGAGCTATGGGTTGCGAAAGCCTCTAGCCAGCCCATGGCCTTCAGCCGGGGAGCCTTCGGAGGCCCACGCCACCAAAGCTTCGGCCCGAGGAGCAGGCCTCGACGGGCCTGGCCGAAGCCCACTTCGGCAGAGATGGAGTTGTATGCGATTCCAACTCAGTTTTTATCTCCATCCGGCCGGGTTAATAGTAGATTAGATCGGAAATTAAGCCCCTATAAATAGAGAGGCGAGGCCAGCGTAGAGGCCCCCCCAACACAAACCAAACCAAAGCCCTAGGTTTGATCGTATTTACTTTACCTTTATTTTCCTGTACTTCTTCGTGGGTTTGCCTGAAAGCCCTCCGCCGGCCACTACGGAACAGTGGTAACCCTTGTTACTTCGCTTGTGAAGTATCTGTTAATCTATGTAATAGATTGCTATCGCCTTGTTACTTCGCCTGTGAAGTATCCGCTAATCTGTGTAACAGATTGCTACCTTTGCTACTAGTGCAACACTTAGCAGAATTCGGTCCTCAGGACGAATTGGTACTTCAAACTCTCTTTGTTGCAGGATCTCACGTTCGGAGATACTTCGTCGGAGGTGTCCAGAGCTGAGAGATCGGTTTCGGAGGTCACCAGGACACCCTTCGGTAGGACTGTAGGCTCTGGCCATAGGCTTCGCCAGCACACTTCATCGCAATGGGCTTCGCCATGACCATACTCTGTAATGGACGAAGTCGCTCGCGCGCGGTGTTTGGATTATTATTTCGTACTTCGCTGTGTTAGAGACTTCACGCCGAACCCCGCCGTTTGGAGGTGATTGTCACGTCCGGATCCGTTCGGAGTTCATCTTCGACCGGACCAGTCCGAACACCGAAGCACCCTTCGGCGGGACACTTCGCACCAGACGCCGAAGGTACACTTCGGTGACCCCTTCGCACCAGACTTCGAAGCAGACGGGCTCCGACCGGTTTGCTGATTTTATTCTGTTTAATATATCTCTTTCGGCTAATTGGGTTATTTTGTGTGATCTGATTGCCTGGCGACTCCACCCCCCTTGTCATGACTGAGGGTAGTCGGAACGCGACGTCGGTGCTACGTCACGCTTAGGCTTGTCCCTAAGTATCCGTGCACTTTTGGATCGTCGAACTGACCCAAGTACGGGGGCACGTTTCCGTGTCAACAACTTGGCCGATATGTACATCGCATAGTGGAATTAGTATAATAAGGCCAAGCCCATCACTTGCACTGAGTTACGGCTGTCTCCCACCAAGAGTCGGCCCAGCGAGGTGAAGTATTCTTTTGATGTTCCAAGTATGATAAGATATTTGATTTTTTGTTGAAGAACAAGCTTATCAGGTTACCAAAGGGTCACATCATTCTGACGGTCGACGACTTGAAGAAACGGGCTTATTGTAAGTGGCATGATTCTCATTCTCATTCTACTAACGATTGCAATGTTTTTCATCGGTACGTTCAATCAGCCATGGAAGAGGGACGATTGAAATTGGATACAAGTCCCAAGATGAAGCTCGACTAGGACCCTTTCCCCGTCAACACTATCGATCTCGACGGGAAGAAGGTGTTGCTTTGGACCGAGCAGGCCGAGTCCACTAAGGGGAAGGAGGTCATGATCGGAGAACTGTGCCCACACACGCTCGTGCCAAAGAACCCTGAGGTAGGAGTGTGGAAAGTGAATACCAACGTGTCATCTTCAGCTGCGAATCGCAAGAAGCCGAAGGTGACATATGACATGCTGCTCCAAAAGCACCAGAAGAGGGCCGAGAAGGTGAGCACTCGGCCAGGACCTCCAGCGAGGCCGGGCTCCCCTCAAAAGAGTGGGTTCGGCCTACGGTGGCTGAGGCCATTGGAGCCACCTTTCCCTCTGCCACCGTATCATCTGCCGATGGCGCAGTGGCCCCCTTGCTACTTTTTTCCTCCCAGGTACCCTACACCATATTACATTGCTCCATTCGTGCCACCTAGATTTTATAACATGTAGGGTCAAATGGGCACTTCGAGGGGCAATGTCTTCTCTAGAATATCCGTCGCACCATGAGGACGTCTGGAGGTGGCGTCCGAAGCTATCATCGTCAAGGTGGAGTCCCAGGACATCCCAATCCCTAAGGGGGCCTCCGTGGAGCAAGGAGAAGGTGAACCGCCAAGTCCACCCGAGGAAACGGCTGGTCTAGCTGCAGCCCTAGGGCCGGTCAGACCGCCTTCACCACTTTGGTCTGACCGGCCTACTATGGTCAGTCTGACCAACATTTTGTAGGAACCCGACACAAGTCGGTCAGACCAGCCTAGTAAGGCCGGTCCAACCAGCAGGAAGCAGGAGCAAAACCCTACCAAGTGCAAAATTGTAAAGGCCGATTCAAGCAATTCCCGTTCAGCCAAAAATTCTAGGAACAAAGTTGTGGTGCTCGGCACTAAGCCGCAGCCGTCGTGGGCACCACCAGGTATGACCAAGTCCTAGAAGAGGTCGCTACAACATCTTCGAGCCTAGGAGATGAGCGAGAAGAAGGCCAAGGACGAGCAGGACACCGTTTTCGAGGAGATTCGTCCCCGACCAGCAGCGAAATAGGTATGGAAGATAAAGTCGGTTACCATAAACAACCCGGCTCCTACTCTAAGCAAAGACGAGGATGATTTAATGGACGATGACTACACACTCGTCTCCGAGGGGCCCCCTCCTCAAGCGATGGACATAAACGTCGTCATGCTACCCGCTGAGTTCTCTCTTCCACAGGATGAGGCCGAGGTCGCTCAGTTGAGCCTCGACCCACAGGAGGCTATTTTCGAGAAACCCGAGGATATGGCTCGTCACTTGAAGCCTCTCTATGTCAAGGGGCACATCGATGGGAAGCCGATCTCGAGGATTCTTGTAGATGGAGGCACCACCATCAACCAAATGTCATACTCTCTGCTAAAGAAGCTCGACAATAATAAAGATGACTTGATGAGGACCAACCTGATGCTCAACGGCTTCAACGGCGAGAGCTCTGAGGCCAAGGGCGTACTTTCTGTAGAGCTGACGGTGGGCAACAAGATGTTGCTGACGGTGTTCTTCGTCGTTGATGTGCAAGGTAACTATGGTGTGCTACTTGGGCATGACTGGATCCACGCAAAATGTTGTATTCCATCTACTTTGCACCAGTGCTTGATTCAGTGGGACAACGATGATGTGGAGGTTGTACCAGTTGATACTTCGGCCCAGGTTGCTTTGGTCGATGTGGCTATTGATCTCTAAGATTATCACTTTGTTAGCGTGTCTGAGGGACGTTTTGTTCCTGTGTCATTAAATCCGGCTAGTGTAGCACGACTATCTCTAAATTAGTAGTCATGTCAGGTAAGAGTAATCTTTATTGGCTAAAGTCTCGTGTGGAGCAGTATCGATCTTCTAAAGATGGTATTGCCAAAGCCATTGAAGATTTTAGCGAAATAGAAAAGTTAGGTCAAGGTTTTGCATTGGCCGATCCTCTAGAAGAGGTTGATATAGGCGATGGTAGTATTCCAAGGTTGACTTTTGTAAACAAAAATTTACAAGCCGATGAAAAGGTCGTAGTAATAAATTTGTTTCGGTCATATGTCAATTGTTTCACATGGGAGTATAGCGAGATGCCCGGACTTAGCCGTGAGGTCATGGAGCATCGGCTGCCTATCAAACCTAGGTTTAGGCCTTATAAACAGCCCCCTCGTCGCTTTAATTCGGGCGTGTATGACCGAGTTAAAGAAGAGATAGAACGGTTACTCTAGGATGAGTTTATTCGGCCATACAAGTATGCTGAATAGGTCGCTAACATTGTAACTGTAGAGAATAAAGGAAGTGTCAAGATTTGTGTGTGTATCGATTTCAGGGACTTGAACAAGCCCACTCTGAAGGACGAGTATCCCATGCCAATAGCCGAAATGTTGATCAACGATGCTTCAGGACATAAGGTACTAAGTTTTCTTTTTGGCAACGCTGGTTATAATCAAATCTTTATGGTCGAAGAGGACATCTACAAGACAACCTTTCGATGCCCTAGTTTTGTCAGCTTGTTTGAGTGGGTTGTTATGACTTTTGGTTTAAAGAATGCTGGCGCTACATATCAACGTGCTATGAACTTGATCTTTCATGACTTGCTAGGAGTTATGCTAGAGGTCTGCATAGATGATGTTGTAGTCAAATCGGATGCTATGGGAAACCATTTAGCTGATTTGAGAGTTGTTTTTGATAGGATGCGTCAGTATGGCTTAAAAATGAACCCGCCCAAGTGTGCTTTTGGCGTGTCGACAAGCAAGTTCTTAGTATTCATGATACATGAAAAAGGTATTGAGATTAATCCTAAGAGGCTTGAGAAGATTAAAAACTTTGAAGCGCTGACATGCAAGAGAGATGTGCAAAAGTTGCTAGGCAAGGTTAATTATTTGCGCCGCTTTATATCTAACTTGTCTGGAAAGATTGATGCTTTCGTCCCCATACTTGGGCTAAAGAACGAAGCTGAATTCACTTGGGGGCAAGTCGGCAATGCGCTTTTGAGAAGATTAAAGAGTGCTTGTCGTCACCACCTATGGTAAGAGCACCAAAAGTCGGGATTCCGTTTCGGCTATACATTGCTACAGAAGATAGCATGATAGGAGCCATGTTAACTTAGTGAGTGGAGGGAAAAGAGTGCATCATCACATTCTTGAGTCGCCTCCTATTGGATGTCGAGACTAGGTATGTGTTTTTAGAGCGTTTATGTTTATCACTTTACTATGCATGTACCAAACTTCGACACTATCTTCTATCTGGCACATGTATTGTTACTTGTCAAACTGATGTTATAAAGTACATGTTGCAAAAACCAATTCTATGTGGGAGAATAGGAAAGTAGGCTTACGCTTTGATTGAATACGATTTGTCTTATGAACCCCTAAAAGCTATGAAAGGCCAAGTCGTTGCAAATTTTATAGTTGACCACCATGTAGATGTCAATTGGAGTAGTGACACTGCTTTGATTGAGGTAATTCCATGGAAACTTTACTTTCATGGTTCGGCTTGCAAAAATGGCCAAGGTGTTGGAGTTGTACTCATATCACCTAGTGGTATGAGTTTCGAGACCTCGGCCGATTAGAGTTTCCTTGTACCAATAATCAAGCCGAATATGAAGTTTTGTTTGCTAGGAGTTGAATTGTTAAGCTCCATGGGAGTTAAATATGTTCATGCATATGGTGATTCATTGTTAGTAGTTCAACAAGTAGCTAAACTTGCTCAATGTTTTAATGGTCTGCTAAATAGATACTTGGATAAATATCTAGACATAATTGCTACTCTTGATAATTTTGATATTTCTCATGTGTTTAGAGAAGCTAATTCAGCAGCAAATGACTTGGCTCACCAAGCATCTGGTTTCCAAATTACAAGAGTTAAATTTTTTCGCACAAGAAAAATCGGTGCTTGACTTTATTCCAGTACACGAGTCAGAATACATCGGTTTGACCGGCCTGACATGGCCGGTCCGACCGGCCACGCTAGACCAGTCTGACCGCCCTGTGCCAGCTGACTAAAAATAGTTGGTCTGACCGGCCCCCTATGGCTGGTCTGACCGACCTGCATCAGGAAAGTTTAGGGCACGGGGGGGGCAAGCCAAGGTTTGTAATTTGAATGAAGATTTGGCAAGTACTTCAAAAAATCACGAGGATGATTGGAGAACTCCAATTATTCAATATTTGAGAGATCCTAGCAAGTAGGTTGATCGGAAAGTTCGGTGGCAAGCGTTTAAATTTGTATTACTCGACGATGAATTGTATCACTGAACTGTTGACGTGGTACTTTTGAGATGCTTGAATGTCGATCAGTCTAGACTTGCTGTGGGTGAAGTACATGAAGGTCTTTGTGGTACTCATCAGTCGTCCCAAAAAATAAGTTGGATGCTCAAAAGAGCGGGGTTTTATTGGCCGACTATGACTGAGGATTGGTTTAAGTACTATAGAGGATGGTTTGGGCTATTATCAAACCATGGCCTTTCTGAAGTTGGGCTTTGGACTTCATCGACCAAATTTATCCTTCCTCTTCAAAAAGGGCATCGGTTCGTGTTGATGGCTACAAATTACTTCACCAAATGGATCGAGGTCGTGCCTCTCAAGAACATGACGCAAAATGAGATAATTGATTTTATCTTGAAGCACATTATACATAGATTCGGTATCCCTCAAACTCTTACTATAGATCAGGGTGCTTCATTTGTTTCTAAGGAAGTATGTGATTTTGCCGAATCTTATGGTATAAAGTTGGTAAACTCTTCACCGTACTATATTCAGGCCAATGGTCAGGTCGAGTTTATTAATAAAATTGTGATTAAGCTCATTAAGAAAAAGATTGAAGAGTTTCCGAAAAGGTGGCATGAGGTGCTTTCTGAAGCGTTATGGGCATGTAGAGTTACAAAGCATGGTGCCACCAAGTTAAGTCCATATGAGTTGGTGTATGGACAAGAAGACGTTTTACATGTAGAGGTGAATCTTGGCTCGTTAAGGCTACTTAAGGAAGATGGCTTATCGGTCGATGAATATGAAACTCTTTTGAAAGATAATTTGGAAGAAGTGACCGATAATAGGTTAAGAGCTCTAGAGGCAATAAAAAGAGACAAAAGAAGAGTGGCTAGAGCTTATAACAAGAAGGTGAGAGCAAAATTGTTTCAAGTTGGTGACTTGGTTTGGAAGACGATTTTGCCTTTAGGCACTAAGAGCCCAAAATTTGGCAAATTGTCGCCTAGTTGGGAAGGTCCTTTTAGAGTTGCTGAAATCACTCCAGGCAATGCATATTTGTTAGAGTCACTTCAAGGAGAGCGGTTTTGTAAAGCTTTGAATGGTAGGTATTTGAAAAAGTACTTTCCAAGTGTGTGGCAAAACGCTTAAAGTGTCAAAAGGCCGATATAAAGCATATCGCCCTTAGCTCGTTGTGCTTTTGGCTCACTAAAATTTGCCAAAATGCAGGGGGCATGTGTTGATAGCAAAAAATGGCATTAATTGTCAAAATGATCAAAATATCACTTTTTGGTAGTTTTACTGAAAATATGTCGAGGCCTGGCACAGGCCGGTCAAACCGGCCATGTAGGCCTAGACAGATCGACCATATGGGCTCGGTCAGACCGGACCAACCTAAGTCCGACTCTAAATGGCTGATTTCGGGGTATTTTATCCCTAATTAATTTTGGATGACTTGGAACCCGTGTCTAACTCATATTAGACCCTGGGAAATCATGAATAGAGGCAAGGCCGATTCAAGGAGCCCCCAAAAAAACCCTAATAGATCCAATCTATTATTTACCTTAAATCGCATTTACTTCCCTTGCCATAGGTTTAGTTTAGCACGTACATATTTGCTGGTTTGCGCTAGAAACCATCCGTCCGCCACGTCATAATCACGATAAGTCCTTGTCGGTTCGCTCGTGAATCGCCTGTTTCATCCACGTAACAATTTTTTATCGGTTTTATCGGTTTCTATTGGTAATTCGGTCTCCTGGTCGAATTACTTTGATCTCTTGGTGTTCTTTGCAGTGTTTCATCTATCCCATCTTCTCCAAGAGATTTTGCTACAAGCCATCCATGGGAAGACTGTCGCCGGGACACCGAACCCATCTTCCAAGGTAGTCAGTCTCACCGGAGGCAACCCTCCAGTCCGACCGGCCTGTGTCGTGCCGTCACCTGACGCACCGGCACACCGCGGTCCGACCGGCGGCACGAGGCCAGTCCGATCGAGCTTCACAGGAGGATTCAGGCCCCTTCGTACCGGATGCCGGGACCCTTTGCACTGGTGTACTCCATGTACCCTTTGGCCATCGGCGGTCCGACCGAAGGTATAGCCTCGGTCCGACCGGCCAAAGGGTACCCTTCGACGAACACTTCACAGCCTAGGCCGAAGCCCCCTTCGGCCAACCCTTCGCACTACCGGTCTGACCGGTGGCATAGCGTCGGTCTGACCGGACTCCCCTGGCCGGTCTGACCGCCTGTTAGGCTTTGGTCCAACCAGCCTGATTTGGCCGGTTCAGTTTAATTAGGTTATTATTATTATTTTTAGTTATTTTCCATCACTTCGGTTAATTGAATAATTTTAGATTAATATTATTTGACTGCCTGGCGACTCCGTTATTTCCTTACCACTGTTTAAAGATTGTCGGAATGCGACGTCAACGTCTTGTGATGTTTTTGGATCATCGAACCGGCCCAAGTGCGGGGCACATTTTCGTGTCAATAGCACCAACGGTGGTCCTACTTACCAAATTCGGGTCGGGCAACGACAATGATTCAGGCTTGTGGAAAAGAAAGTCGAATTAGCAACAAAGATTGACTACGAAGATCAAACACACATCGGTATCCGTTACAAGTCCGATCACCAGAATATCGTCCTCTTTGTCTACGAGCTGGGACCTGCCCTAGGGTTGAATCTAGTCGACATAATCATAGGAGGTGGTGGTGGTCAATACGGTGAAGAAGGAGGTGGTGCAGACATGGAAGACGATGATGCAGCGGTCCCAACAACCAGTAGCATCGCCCTAGAAGTCTCCGAGTTGGCACCTACATCTCCAACGAAGGACAATGGGATCTTCGATGGCCCCTACGACGTCCTTGCACTCTCTACGGCCCTAGCTAAGGCCCTAGTCGACCTCCGACTAGTCGAGGCCTCCACCGTCGATCCCTTCGACCTTTTTGCCTGAGGATTGCAAGTCTCCTTGTCTTTCCTCTTCTCGTCAGCCAAGCTGGTGCGTGGATTGATGTCTTTCTGCCTGACTGCCTAGGGTTGTTCTAGCAACGGTGGCAGAGAGATGAAGGTCTCATAACCCTGCATACTTAAAGTGTTAGCACTCAACAGGTGATCAACAAATTTCAAGATCACGAAGAAACCAAAAGGTGACAAAGCTTGAAGGGACGAGGATGGGTGTTGTCCTTGATCTCCAACTTGCTGGAAAGGACACCTCGTGCTCTCATCTCTACCTCCATGCCCAACAATTCCTCAGGCGACTCCCGAGTTGGATCCCTAGGACCCAAGTACTCGAAGGCTGGATGGAGTCGCTGCTTCAGGGGTTGTATCCGACTAAGCACGAAGCTCACCACCATGTGGAGGCTTGTAAGGTTGGCCTCCTGAAGTTGCCTTATCAACTCCACCAACTCATGAACTTGTCGATATTCCTCTGATGGGCAGTGGTCGGACCAAGTGTGTGACGGCGTTGGCACCTTGCCGATCTCTAGAGGTAGGGATGGCTTGTGGTTGGCCATATAAAACCAACTTGAGTGCCAACCCTTGTTGGAAGATGGAAGATCCATCATAATATATTCCATCGCCTTGCCGTCGTGAACCTGGAGCCAACAACTGCCGACCACTTTGTCGTCGGACGCCCGTAGGCTGAAAAATGGTGGAATAGGTTGAAATGGGGTTCTATCCCCAAAAAAGCCTCGCACATATGAATGAATATGACAAGATGAAGAATGGATTTAGGATTGAGATTGCAAAGGGAAATGTCATAGTGGTGGAGAACACCACGAAGGAAAGGGTGAGTAGGCAAGCCAAACCCACGAGAAAATAAATAGTCGAAGATTGCATGTTCGTTGGTGTCGGGAGTTGGAAATGACTTACCACCAGCCAAACGTAATGATGACAAAAGTTTCAATGGAATCTCACCGTGGCTCTCCAATGCCTCCACCACACTTTTCTTCACCGATGATGACCGAAACTCCTTCGCCCAATCGGTCGACCTCCGAGGAACAGGTGTTACCACTGGAATATTATAAGGAGAAGCCAAAGGCTTTTGATTGAACAACCAACGTGCTTTACAGTAGCAAACCACATAGTTGTAATGTCGATTGGGGTTGTGGGGCGCCAAGAGATCGAGGAACAAGAAGGATTTGAAGGGTTGCAGAAATAATGAGGTACGTTGAAGGAGTTATTTACAAACCTCGCCCATAACCACACCAAATCCCTAAAGTGTCACAGCTGCCAAAAGTGAAACCTGATGCATTCCTCATCAATTACGCCAGCGCGGTTTCTGAAATCGATAGACAATTTTGAATCATGCAGCTGCAGTTCAAGCAAAAAAGCAACAGTTGTATTCATGATCTCTTACAAAAAGTGATGTTGGAAGTTGTGCAAGTCCAATCGGAACTGCCAGTTCTAACAAACTCCATCCTACGTGAACGGGAAGTTGGCACCTCTCCATCACCAAAAGGCACTCGATGGCTCAACCGGATGCCAAAAATTTAACCCTCCAGGTTCAAAGGCTTTCTGAGACTAAATCTTATTCCTTGAAGAAACTTCACTCTCAAGGGCTACACTCGGTAGGTGGACCTGGGCGGTGCACCAGCCGGGAAAACACATTGTCAAAGATTATCATTTCAGAGCTCTTTCCATATGCTCGTCTATGTTCGCACACCAAAAAAGAGCTCGGGGGCTGCTGTTGGGAATTTGATCCCGAGTTCCCTCCCGAGTACTTTTTGCATTGACTATTCAATGGTCAGATTTCTCTAGAATACTGGTGGTAAGGGGCCCCATGTCCCCGAGTCCCGCGCTTAGGGTGAGGCCTCCCGACCACTGGCATTCTAACGGTCGATTTTAAAGGCCAGGTCGTCATCAATCTCCATAAAGATCATCATTAAGCCTGGTGATTATTTTCAACAGTCATTGCCCACTAATCGACCATTCCCTTGATCATTAGTAAGGATATTTATTTATGATTTGTAACCCTTGATCCCTCGAGTATAAATGGATCAGAGGGACGTCTCTCCAGGGAGGCTCTTTTCGATAGTCTGACCGAAGAGAGAAGCACACATATATCTATTCTTCGATTGGAACATTCCATTAGGGACTATGATTGTTTTCCAAGAACTTAGCCATATTCTAACGGCATAGTTCACCCCCATACATCATAAACACAAGAGTAAGGTTATTATCCTCTAGGAGATCTGAACCTGTCTAAATCCCCTGATTTTCTCTTTTGACTCATAATTTTGGGGTAACTATTGAGTCACCATCACAACTCCCCGTCAAACCTAACTAAATATCACTACGGGTACCCTGTAGACTATTGTTGCTCAAACACAATGACACATACTAACAAAGAGTGAAACATGCGCTGAGGTAGAGAAAAAAGTGTTCAGATGAAAAACTACCAAGATATAATGGTAATAAACAATTTGTATAAAAGTGTAATATGTATTTTAGTATTTTATTAAAAAAATTAAAAAATAGGTTACACTAACTTATTAGATTATTATAATATGTATTAAAATTTATAATAACCTAATCAAGTGTTTGGGATAGTTGGTAACGAGGGAGTTGGCAGCATGTGATAGTACTACTTCAGAAAATACCACTTCATCTCCCGACACTACCCGAAAACAAACGTTTGCTGAGTGCTACGATATTTGTCGAGTGCATGACATCGGGCACTTGGCAAACTCTATTGTCGAGTGCCCGATGTCATGCACTCGGCAAATATCGTAGCACTCGGCAATTCCAACACTTTGCCGAGTGTAACGTAGGTGGCACTCGGCAAACAAGCCGAAAAATCCCCCGCCCATTTTTTTCTGCCGCCGTTATGACAGCAGGGGTGAAATTTTGGGTTTGCCGAGTGTCACTACTAACGGACACTCGGCAAACCCTATATTTTTCCGAGTGCCACAAATAAAAACACTCAGCAAAGTAAAAAATCCCATTATTTTATGTGAAAACACATTTTGAGTCTATATCACATTTTAAACATGTTTTGAACTTGAATTTTTTTACAGTCATTATTCAACATCTGTTAATCCATAGAAACTTTTCATACTTTTATGAGTGGGTTTGCTATTTTTAATAAATTAATCATGTTTCTAGGATTTAATTCAAAGTATAATGACTCGAAAATTATAGAAAAATCATATTTATGTTCATGATTACATTTGTAATCTTTTACAACTAAATATTTAAAATCTAATTTACGACACTCGACCAACAATATGGAGCTTAATGGTTTTTTAATTATAGAAAATTAAATTGATGCCTAAAAAATATGACACTTGACATGGTGTCATTATATCATACATATATACTATGGTAAAAAATTCATAATGTTTCGACTAAGTTTTCATGTATGACCTTTAGAAATTGAACAATCTTCGAGAAGGTTTAGGAGTTTAGGTATGAAATGAGTTAGGTTTAGAAGCAAATTGATATTCAAATATTTGTTTGAACTTAAAACTTTTTGTACTACTAAAATTCAATTTATCTTATACCAAATCAAAAATTGGCATTTTTTAGAGTTAGTTTGCTAATTTTGGTTAATTAAAATTGTTTATAGGATTTTAAGTAAAATATCCCAAATTTAAACTACAAGTGCCTTATATTTGTTTATTTGAACTTAGAAATTTTCTAGGATGCAATATTAGTGTATATTATATAATGCCAAATTATGGGATTTTTTACTGTCTTTATTCTATTTTAGTTTTTTTTTGAAAACAAATTTTAAAAATCTTTGCCGAGTGCAATTATCCCTGGCACTCGGCAAAGAGCAACTAAATCTCCTTTGCCGAGTGCTATTTAGAAAGCACTCGACAAAGAAGTGGATGTAGACATTATTTCATGTGAACTCATAATGTATGCACATATAACATTTTATACATGTTTTGAAATTGATTTTTTTTACAATTTTAATTCAACATTTGTTAATTCTTGGTAAAGTTTCATATTTTTCTGAGTTACTTTGCTATTTTTAAATAATTAATCATGTTCCTAGGTTTTAATTTCAAGTAGGTCAAAATTTAACTGCATGTACATGAAATAATGACTAATAAATTGTACAAAAACATATTTATGTTCATGAGTCTATTTGTAATCTTTTAGCACTACATATAACTAAATATTAAAAAAATCTAAGTTACGACACTCAACCGGCAACATGGAGCACCAAGGTTTTTTAATTATAGAAAATTAAATTGAATCCTAAAAAATATGATACTTGACATGGTGTTATTATATCATACATATATACTGTGGTAAAAATTTCATAATGTTTCCATGAAGTTTTCATGTATAACCTTAAGAAATTGGACAATCTTCGAGAAGATTTATTAGTTTAATTAGGGATGGATGATTTAGGTTTAGGACCAAGTCAATATTGTAAAAAAAATTGAACTTAAAACTTTTTGTACTACTAAAACCCAATGTTTCTTATACCATGCCAAAATTTGGTATTTTTAGGGCTAATTTTCTATTTTTCTATAATTGAAGTTATTTATAGGATTTTAATTGTTTTAATTGTGAGATCCCAATTTTGAAACACAAGTGCTTTAAATTTATTTTTTTGAACTAATAAAATTTCTAGGATGAAAACTAAGTATATCTTATGTAATGCCAAATTATGAATTGTTTACTGTCTTTTTCCTATTTTAGTTTTTTTTGAAAAAAATAAAAAATCTTTGCTGAGTGCATTTAGCCCTGGCACTCGGCAAAGAACAAATAAATCATCTTTGCCGAGTGCCTGAGCTATTGGCACTCGACACAAAAAGTTTTTTTTTAAAAAAAATAACATTTGCCGAGTGCCTCACTATTGGCACTCGGCAAAAAAAATTAAAAAAAAAATAAAATTCGCCGAGTGCCTCACTAATGGCACTTGACAAAATTCTTTTTTAAAAAAATTATCGTTCGCCGAGTGCCTCCCAATTTGGCACTCGGCGAACCTTGGACTAGGGCTAAAAAAGGCCCCGCAGATCTAGGCGCACTTATTGTGCCCAGATCTGCTCCCTCGCACCCCACAGCGCCCCCTGCTCCCTCTCACCCCGCCGCCGCCTGCTCCCCCGCACCCCGCCGCCACCCTTCTCCCCCACCGCTGGCCGCCCCCCTACGCCCCCGCCGTCGGCCGCCCCCTGCGCCCTGCGCCCCCGTCGACGGCCTCCCCCGCACCCCGCCGTCGGCCGCCCTTGTGTGCCCGCCACCGGCCGCCAGCCGCCGGCCCCTCCACCCCGGCGCCGTCGGCCCTCCTCCTCCGGCCACCGGCCCCCTCGCTCCAACCGCCATCTCCGCCGCCCCCTCCGCCCCCGGCCCCTCCTAGCTCTTCCGGTATTTTTGACATGCCAAATTTAGGTTTTTAAATTTTTGTTTGAAATTTGTTTAAATTTTGTGGTGATGCTACATCCACATGCAAGTTTGATCTACAATTAACTAGTGTGTATACTTTCGTAATTCTTGAAGTTTTGGGTATATTTTGATATAACAAAAAACAATTAACTAGTGTGTATATTTTCTACTTTACCTATATTATTAAATACTATTGTCTAGTATTATTTATAATCAATGAGTTATATATATGTAGGGGTATATGAGGGTATATGAGTTAAATTTAATTTAAACAATTTATTTAAAAAAAATTAATGCCATGTTTAATGTAATGTTTAATCACATGTTTAATTATTAAGAATGCCATGTTAATACCATGTTGTTCTAATATACATGTTTTAAAAATTTTAATACAATCGTTGTAATACTTTTTATGTTTTAATGGTTATGTTGATTAATATCTTGTGTATGTGGATGCCGGCCATCGTGCCGTGATATATATATATATATATATATATATATATATGTGTGTGTGTGTGTGTGTGTGTATGTGGATGTGGATGTCGGCCATCACGTCGTGATGTGTGTATGTGGGTGACGGCCATCGTGCCGTCCTATTTATGCATGCTAGATTTGATATGTATTACAGAGAATATGTTGTCAAAAATTTATTTATTTTTGGTTATTGTCGCGTAACCTAGGCGTCTCCCGTTCGGAAGAGTTACGGTTTGGAATATACATTTCTTTGCATATATGTGGCCGTAACTGTTTCGAATTGTCCACGTTTGAACAGCCGGAGGATGCGTAGATTGAGCTCGTTTTCATGCCCCGTTCTGATTCGACTCTTGGTTTCAGCAGCACCTCCTCGTTGTTCTCCGAATGCACATCCTCTTGGCATGCTTCCCAGACGTGTGTTTGGAGAGCAGCGGGGAGGTGCTGCCGAAATTTTGGGTAGGATCGGAATGGAGCGTGAAAACGAGCTTAATCTACGCATTTTCTGGTGGGATTAGGACCTATCTTTACCTATTAGATTGTTAGATGCATCTCGTTTCTCACTAACCCTTTTCCTAGTTTAGTACAAGATGGATCATCGTGAGTGGATGTACACGGGTTGCCCTAGTCAGGCCGAGGTGACCATGGATTGGATCAAGAACACTAAAGTATTCTTAGAGACGTTGTTTGGTAGACAGAATGTACGTGACAAGACCTGGTGTCCATGTAGTCGGTGCGAGAATAAGCGCCGACAAACAAAGCATGCCATGGGTAAACACCTATGCAAATATGGGTTTATGTCAAACTATACTCGTTGGACGTATCATAGTGAGTCCCAGCGTCCTAGAGACGAGGTGTTGCGACATCGCATGGACGATGATGAGGGAGGGGTTGGATTCATGCTAGATGACTTTGAAGATGCGCATTTTGATGAAGCACGTGAAGAGGAAGTGTCGGAGCCAATGGCAAAAGTGTTTTATGACATGTTGTCCGCGTCAAAGCAACCTATTCACTGTCACACTAAGGTTTCTCAACTCGATGCCATCGCACGGCTAATGACCAGAGCCGATGTTCGTTCTCAATTAGAGTTTTTGCAAATTAATACACAAGGAGCTGGTTTTATCGGATATGGTGAGCATCATGCATGGACTCACAAGCCATGTTTATGGAATCTTCCTTATTTCGATGATCTTCTCCTTCCGCACAACATTGATGTGATGCACACCGAGAAAATGTTGCCGAGGCCATTTTCGGCACAATCATGGATATTCCTGAGAAGACGAAAGACAACGTCAAGGCCCGAGTGGATCAAGCGGCTATATGCAACAGACCCAAGCTCAACATGATACCTCCTAGAAGCGGGAAATCCTGGACGAAGCCAAAGTATGATTTTATTCTAACAAGGGGACAAAGGAGGGAAGTACTTGAGTGGTTTCAAACCTTGATGTTTCCTGATGGCTATGCAGCTAATCTGAAGAGAGGAGTTAATCTAGCTACTCTGCGAATAAACGAACTCAAAAGTCATGACTATCACATATGGATTGAGCGGCTGCTCCCGGTCATGATTCGTGACTATGTCCCCGAGGATATCTGGCGAGTTCTAGCTGAATTGAGCAATTTTTTCCGCCAACTTTGTGCTAAACAGTTGTCTCACACCGTGGTAGCAAATATGGAGACACTAGCGCCCGTGTTATTATGCAAGCTAGAAAAGATCTTTTCGCCCGGTTTTTTCAATCCGATGCAACATATGATCTTGCACCTTTCGTATGAGGCCCAGATGGGAGGTCCGGTCTAGAGCCGTTGGTGCTATTCAATTGAGAGATTCCAAAAGATTCTTCGGAATAAATGTAAGAACAAATGCAAAATTGAAGCATCCATAGCTAAGGCATATGTTTTGGAGGAGGTGTCAAACTTCACAACTAGATATTATGCGGAAAATCTTCCTAGCGTGCATAATCCACCTTCCCATTACAATCTTCCAGAAGAAAATCAAATCTCAGCATCTTTAGGGGCCAACTAGGAAGTGCAAGTGGTGCTGCTAACAAGACCTTGTAGCATGAAGAGTGGCGTTTGATTATGTTGTATGTCCCTGACAAACCTTTCCGAAGTGGAACCGTACATTGAGGAATTTCATTGACGATTTTGACGTGGTTCGAGGGAGGCTAACATTGAGGAATTTCTTGGTTCAAAACTAAGGTATTTCTTAACTTAACTTTTAGTCAGTTCTACCTTTCAATTATATCTTATATGCGACTAATATACATGTTCGTCACGTTTAAACCTATAGGGAAGAACCGATACGACAATGAGTTCCGAGTTGAGGTAAGTTGCGAATGGTTGTGCCTACAAGGTCAAGACATTCAAAGCTTACGATGTAAACGGCTATCGTTTCCACACAACAAGCCATGAACAGAGCCGACCTAACCAAAGAACCACAAATTCCGGAGTTTTTACTCTGGGCACACACGGGGTTGACTACTATGGACGACTCGAAGAAATATACGAATTGAGTTTCGACGGGAGCAAACCTCTTAATCCCGTTATATTTAAATGTCACTGGTTCAATCCCAAAGTAGTGAGACAGACTCCCGAACTTGGCTTAATCGAAATTCGTCAAGATACCACCTTGCTGAGTGAAGATGTTTACATCATGGCTCAACAGACAACACAAGTTTACTATCTCCCTTACCTGTGCAAAACCGTCGCACGTCTTAAAGGTTGGGATGTTGTGTATAAGGTGTCGTCACACGGTAAACTGCCTGTTCCCAACAACGAAGACTATAACATAGACCCGAACACATACGATGGAGAGTTCTTTCAATAAGATGTGCTACTAGGCATGTTTGTTATCGACTTAATGGAGACGATGGAAGTAGATAATGAAAGTGGTGCTGATGCCGATGAAGGAGACGAAATTCAGAATGGAAGAGACTTAGAACTACTAGAGAGATTACACTCAGACAATCAAAGTGATAACAACATTCCACCTCCTGATCAGCTGGACGATTATATCATATCACGTGATAGTGATGACGATACATATGATCCAGCAAATCCGGATGGCGATGACTATTTCTAGCAGCTGTATAAGAATTATGTTTAATTATTGATTAAATGCGTTTATAACACATTTCACAGTTTATCTAAAGTGATTTACTCTTTTTCGTAGCACGTGATTGAAATATGGTGGGGGGTTTAAAGAAAATGATAATTGCAATAGTAGGAAAAGGCGGTAAATCCACCCGCTCTCAAGATGAGGTCGGGTCCTCATCTAGACCTCGAGGTGGGAGAACGAAGAAGTCAGCAGTGAGAGGAAAGGCACCCGCGCCCTCGAGTGAAACTACCAGCCAGATACCGGCATTCTGTCGCGACGTTGATTACGTGCCATATGAGGTGGAGGAGGAGCAGGCTAGGGCGAAGGAGGAGGAGGTTAGGGCAGAGGGTGGGGAGGAGGTTGGGGCAGAGGGAGAGGAGCAGGCTATGGAAACGGCTACAGTGTGGTTGCGTGGTCCTTCGTCACTCCCGAGGCGACCAGTGGCAGTAGCTGATCGTGCACTCATTCGACCCGACGGAAATAGGTAAGTTGCTATAGAAAGTCTATAATGTATTCCTTTCGTCAGTTTAGTTTTTAACACATACTAATACTTTTTAATGATACCGGGGTAGGAACTAGATTATGGTTGAACGAGCAGGTCGTGAGTGCTCATGCCACGTAAACGGCATCCTCGGGCTTCTTATAAAGGAAAATTTCCCTGGTTTGGTATCTTTTGATGGGAGGATGGAGCCGGTGTACTCATGGAGGCACTATGAAAGTGCGCCGGACGCCCCTGACTGGGAAGGGAGACAATTTCCCCACCTAGGCGATTGAGTCAAGGCTGAGCTCTAGGTAAGTTTATTTTCTTAATATATGTGTCAATACTATTGACATGTGGATTACATAACGTTCTCTTTACATCTATATGCAGGATTTTTATAGATGTGATGAGGGGTATGCGGATCAGGCTATCACTGTTATTAATAGAGCCGCCAAGAAGCTTGTCACCGACATGCATTATGAGGCGCGCATTCAAGCCGTTATCGACTTCTAAGCTCAGCACCGCCGAGAGAGGAAGAATAAAAAGGATGCCCGGACCACCTTTTTGACACAAGAGGAATACATGATGGTAAGTGTATTATCGCGTATCTTCCAATACTTAATATTATGTCATTAACAACTTCACTTGCATCAAATAGGTCTCTCCACAGTGGTGTGCCGCTCATCTTGAATGTTGGGGCCAAATTGTTGATAGGTGGTGTTCTGCCGAGTGGTAGAGCAGTCACGATGCATGCCGTCAGAGATGCCTACTCATGCCGGGGGCAGCACACCATCAAGGCTCGCTGAACCTCGACCAGTTCAGGGCGAGATGGGTATGTAGTTACTTGTTTCTTTTTTTCGCTTAATTGCACAATATAACTCTAACTATCTTCTTGTTTCAGTCAACGGCCAACGCGGGTCAGGAATGCTCCCAAGTCATGGCATATGCTCTGGATCACAAAGGGAGGGCGGTTGAAGGCAATACTTACAATCCAAATGACCCCGCTGAGTCGTACACTAATCAGAACGCATATCAACACCTCTAGGACTAATCAGAGATGGTGAGGGAAGTGCATGGTCCCGATTATGAACCAGTCGCACATGACATCGATGGCGAGGTGGTCATGATGGCTGGAGAAGGCAAGAGACATGGGTGATATTTGATGGGCGACGACGCCATTGATACCCGTAGTACCCCCTCTCTATCTGAGGTGAGAGCTCAGAGCTCGACCTCCGGTCCAGGTATACGCCCTCGCCGAGACACATCTATGGGTCTAATTGCCGATCTACAGGTTAGTTCATTTTCATCAATCATCAAACATTTCAATTTATTTGTTTTGGAACATTAATGATTGTGAATTAATGTTTTGTAGGCCCAACTAAATGAAGAAAGATCACAAAGGACCGAGTGGCAAACCCAAATGGAGGCTCGGATGCAGGCTTAGATGCAAGCCCAGATGCAGCAGTGGTTTGCGCAGATGGGTGGTTCTTTTTTAGGTCATATGGGCGTGCCTAGACTTCCTCAACCTGAACAATCTCCACGGACTCCACAGAGCGGCAATATGAGTTTCTAATAATATTTTTGTTGTTATTGTTATATACAATTGTGCTAACTATTTTATTTTTTTGTAGTTTCATTCATCGGCAACAGGATCAAACACGCAACCATCTCCGCACACTGGGCATAGCGGTAATGCTAACTTGTGTGACTAACATGTGAGATCGACTAACTTGTGAGGCGTGGTGTGAGTTGCCGTTGTGAACTTGTGAATTAACTTGAACTTGAATTTGTGATGTGAACGTGAATTTGTGACGTGAACATGAACTTGAACTTGAACTTGAATTTGTGATGTGAATGTGAATTTGTGATGTGAATGTGATTTTTGTGATGTGAATGTGATTTTTGTGATGTGAGTGAATTTGTTATTCATATAGTGATTGAATGTGAATTTTGGAATGAATTTTGTGATTAAATGTGAATTTGTGATGAATTTTGTGATTGAATGTGAATTTTGGGATGAAATATGCATTAAATAAATGAAAAAAAAATAAAAAATTGCCGAGTGTGGCACTTGGCAAAGCCACCTAAATAGCATAGAAACGTGCCACGTGCCACGTTTCTGTGCGTTCTGGGTGGCTTTGCCGAGTGCTTCCACGTGGCACTCGGCAAAGCCCCTGCCACGTGTGCCACGGTACCCCTTCGCCGAGTGCCACATGGGGCACTCGGCAAAGTGTCTTCGCCCAGTGCCACGAGGGGCACTCGGCGAAGGGTCGTCAAGTCACCCCCGGCCATCAAACAGCCATGTTTGCCGAGTGCTACAAGTGGCACTCGGCGAAGTCTATATTGCACTCGGCAAAAACTTCGTCGAGTGCCTGATAAAAAGCACTCAGCGAACACCCACATCGCCGATAAGGCTTGTGCCAAGTAGGGTTCGTTGAGTGTGGCACTCGGTGAAGCCTTCGCCGAGTGGAAAAGAGGCTTCGTCGAGTGCCCTAGACACTCGGCAAACAAGCCTAGTCCCGTAGTGCGATGAATAGACATTTTTAGTTAAAAATTAAATTGATTCAGCATAATTCGCTAGAATCTAAAGGGTTTTGTTTCTCTTCACTGTGAATCAATGGTACGAAAACATAAATGTATAACACACTCAAACAGTCAGAGGCGAGAAATAATTCCATTAATCACCAAACAATCACTTTTGCGTAATTGCAAGCGCCTGAATTCTGGTGTCATCACAACTCCATCAATTACATCGAGACGTGTTCTATGTACTCCCTCCGGTATACAAATAATAGTTGTTTTTATTTTTATTGAGAGTGTACAAATATTAGTCGCCCAATCAATCGAAGCATTTGTCACCAGGAGTTGAACTTAGGTGGTACCACTAAAATCTAGGCTCCATAAGGCTATTCATAGTGGTGGGTTTCATAACACTATTTCCTAGAATGCCACATCAACTTTATAACTGAATGAAATACCCTCTCTTAGTGGATAGTTTCATTTTACTATTTCCTAGGCTAACCGGTGTAATTAAATGCAACTAGCTCTCATGAAATACCCTCTCTCTGATGAAACGATTTGGCTCTCAATGGTTGTTTCATTTCGTTTCATCCGTCTTGGAAACGGGTTAACACCATGTCATGGTGATGACACTATTTCCTTCTCTTTCCTCATTAATTAAATACCATGTCAACAGAAAATCTGATGTGGCATGGTAATTAATACCATGAAACACCCCATGAAACCCACATTGTGAATAGCCTAACTAGTTGAGACAACCCTTGTAACTTTATTTAATATCACCTTGGTATGTATAATTCTGTCTAAACGACTAATATGTGTACACCGGAGGGAGTACACCGCCTGTCTGCATAAGGGCATGTACAAAACGATGTCTTTGGAGTTATAAGCTAAACATTTTGTAAAAAATTCCTCATTTCGCAGTAATAAATGATGAGAGATGTAAATTGTTTCTTGGTAAAGAGACATCAAGCGCTCATATTCTCATGCATATTTAAGGATCTATGAGTCATGCTTACATATAAGCATTAAATATTTTGTTTGTGTGTTGTACTTATTGGCTATTTAGCTGTCTGTGTTGTAAATTTTAAGAATATACAAACAACAACTATCTATACATTGTACATGGCCTAAGGGCATGAACAACGTGTGCTTCACGTCATCTACAGTCCTAACGATTTGCACAAATCCCCCGGTCGTTATGACATCGTCGCTTCGCGAGGTGACAAAAGGAGCTCGTGCTCCTATGCAAAGCAAGTGGTTGGCCACGCATTGTACGGAGTATCATTTCTAGCTCAACCGGCTAGCCACACATTATACAGAGTATCATCTCTAGCCGTGCATTCGTGAAGTGAAGATTGTATAGATCCTACTGCAAGTATTAAATAACTTGTATACAGCTAAATATGCAACATCTATCAGTGAATTGTATTTGTTGTTTATTTAGTTGTATGTATTGTAAATTTTAAGAACTTATAAACAATTGTTATCTATGAATTGTTAATACCCATAACATCAAGATGTTTTTGTTGTCTATTACTGATACTAGGAGCCCGTCTCCCTAACTCTATCGGCAAGTTGAAGCTAGGATTCTAGGAAATCTATCTGAAAATTCTTAAAGTTGGAGAAGTTGGAGTTATGAATAAAGTAGAATAATTAAAATATCATTTTGAGCATTTATTACTTTTTTTAGAAACAAAATCCTAGCTTCAACTCAAAGCTTGAGTTAGAAGCTCGAGTTAGAGGTTAAAGTCATACCAGCATAACAGAGAGGTAGTGACGGACCCATAATTTTTATAATGAGAGTACGAAATTAAACATAGTACAAAACACATATGTAATATAACGAAAATTAGACAATCACAATTATAAAAGTAATATAGCAGTAGTCAAACACAATTATAAAAATAACATAGCAAAAACCTACATAATCTAGATAAGCGGGACGGCAGGATGCACAGGTGTGCGGGAACAGGGGAGCTTCGAGCTAGGCGGTGGCTAGAGGCTGAGCAATGGTTATTGTTGGGAGAAGAGAGTTAGGTTAAAAAAATCTGGAAATGGGTTGTTATTGAGCTGCTGAGTGAAATTTGGGCCGATAAAACATATAAAGTATATATATAGTTATTTTTTCTGAATTTTTTTGGGTACATCTATACCCCTTGTTTCACTGTAGGTGGCAAAATGTAAACAAACTGCAGTCTTGCAAATAAGAGGAACTGTCATTTTAAACGAGCTAAACACGACTCAGTGAAATACATCTGAATTGTTTCTCAGTTGTACAAGTCCCTAGAACCAAAATTGAGCATAGACAGCAACCTACAGGACCACGACCAGGATGGCATAGAGTCTAGAGAGGGTGGTGGTTTTCATACAGTAATAAAATCATCTGACACAAATTACGAGCACTTGCTCACTTGTTATACCAAGACTCTTCAGCAACTCGTATTTTGAAGTTAGAAAATTATTTTGAAGTTACGGTTTTCCCTTCATCAGCAACCACGCAATTAGCTCCATCAGCTGCATCTGACGTTTGACAAACATAAATAAAATGAGACTCTGGATCTTTAAGAACATAGTCAGGTGGTAGTTGGCCATCCACTGTCAGTGCAACTTCCTCCATGATAGGCTGTGGAAGGGGAACGCTGTTGCTCCATTTCAATTGGTACTTAGGTGTTGCTGCAAAACGATAACAGTATATTTAATGTCAGGGTCTAAATGTCTATATAATAAACTAAAATCGTTGTGCCAAGGTAAAATTTTCAGATTTTCCAATAGTGTTGCACATTAGAATCAATCAATCGTGATTTTTCCATTATTCAGTGCTTCCTTTTAGAATTTCAAACAATATAGAGTTCCGAGAACTGAAAAGCAATAGAAGCAGAGAGAGGGAGGGACTTCACACTTACTCATAATGTGTAGTTCAGTTTTCTGCAGCATCCAGCTTGGTACAAAAGTGGCACTCTCTCCTTAGGAGCACCATATGTTATCTGCAGAAGAACATTCTCTCTCCCATAAAATCATCCCATAAGCATTGATTACACTGTAGTTTAGGTTTCAAAAATTTGTAAAAATGCCATTATAATTTTCTGTAATTTGAAAACTGTGATAGGCCCCATTTATCAGTGACACACTGATGACATATTTCAAAACTGTGAAAATTGTAATAACATGAAAAAATTTAACCCTTTAAGTTTAGAGGATGTACCAACATGTAGATCCCACCAGGCCTAAGAAGCCTGCAAGCGAAAAAGGTAGTTAAAAACGAAACATATTGCATTGTTGAGAATCAACTAGTCTGGAAAGAGTGAAGTGGATAAACATTCATGTCAGACACCTTGTCACTTCTGCTAGCATTTTCGAAGCACCACGAGGCGCATCATCGCCACACTAAAATTGTAAAATGCAGCAAAAAAATACTGATCATATGACTCATTTGATGCATGATCAGAGCTAAAATGTTGTTTGTGCAACAGGCAAAGCTTACCATCATAGCATCCAATGTCCCTGCAGAAATTTCCAACAGAACATGGTAAGCGATGCAGAGCAAAATAAACAAATACCATAAATTGATTTATTCAGTAAATTCCATAAAAGTATTCCACAGGAGAATTAACAATATCACGTGTTGTTAGTAGAATGCATAGGGTCTATACCTTTATCAAGGACACAATCAAATGTTTCATCACCAAAGAAACTCATGTCCCTAACATCCATCTGGAAATCTTAAAGCACAAGACACAAAGTAAATAGACCTCACATAGTATAGAGACCATAATTCACAAATTATGGATATGAAATTATCAAGAAAACATTACATGTAAGCTGTGGAATTTCCATGTGTTTCTCTCTCATCTGCTCAATGACTACGGATGAAATATCCACGTTGACTACCTCCTCGTAGCCATCCTTCACCATGCTCTCCGACAAAACTGCAAGGATAAGATTAAATAGCGTCATACAGCGGACAGTTTAACTGCATAACAGTGCAACAGGGTGAATTTCAACGACTGAAGAGAATTAGAAAGCTGCTACTGATAAAGACGGGACAAATCTTGCACTTTACTGCTAAGTAGGAATTTTTTTAAAAAATAATATATATTTTTTAAAAAAATCAAATTTGTATGTCGGATTCAAAAAATTGCAAAAATAGTATCTGGTCGGCCGACCAAGTGCCGACCGGGGGCCGCGCCGGAGCGCGTCGCGCCCCGGCCACGCCATGCTACGCCCGCGCCCTGGCCCTGGCCCGCTCCCACACCGCGTCACCGCCGCGCCCCCTCGCGACCCGGCCCCCGCGCGCCCCCATGACCCCTCGCCTCCCGCGCCCCCTCGCCGAGCCCGCGGTCGGCGAGGGGGCGTGGGGGCGCGCGGGGGGCGGGATGCGAGGAGGCGCGGGCGTGGCTGGGGCGCGGGAGCGGGCCAGGGCGCAGGCACGGCGTGGCACGGCGCGGCGCGCCGCGGCATGCTCCGGGCGCCAGTCGGCCAATGGACGGCCGACTACCCCCAGTTGGCACTTGGTCGGCGACTGGATACTATTTTTGTAATTTTTTGAATCCGACATACAAATTTGATTTTTTTCAAAAAAATACTAATTAAAAAAAATCGCTAAGTAGCGCCTAGTTAGCAGTAAAATGTGCAACATGAAATGCATACATATCTCGAAGGAGCACTGAGAACGCACGTTCAAATTAAGATCTGCAGAGAAACATGTGGCTAAACATTGGATCATCGCATCTACTACTTCATGCCCAGAAACATGTTGCAAGAGCGACGAATTAGCAGCGAAATCTTAAATTTGTGTATGCAAATAGTTTCAGCTTGTGGTTGAAGACAGGTAAGCGTACGGGAGTTGCCGCATCCGAGCATGAGGATGCGGGAGGAGGTGGGAAGGCGGGAGCGGAGCAGCGGCCGCAGCGCCGGGTACTTCTGGTACCAGTCGAAGAACGCTCCGCCGGCGCCGGAGGAAGGGGAGGAGTAGCGGGCGTCCCAGTAGGCAGCGGCGCCGTAGTCATTGCTCCTGCACTCGCCACCGCCCATCCTGCTCGAGAACGCTCCTTTCCGTGCGGGCTGGCTTGCTGGGAAGAAGCTCCAGGAGGCGGCGGTCCGGCGGTCCGGCCGGCCTGATGTGTGCGGGAGCCGGCGGAAAACGATGACAGTTTTGCTTAGTGCGGCGGCAATGTCACTAAACTTTATTAGGTTTGTCCTAAAACAAGTGCTTATCTAACACATTTTTTTCTAAAAAATACTATTTGTCTTGTCAATATTTTTTCGTTCATTTTTTTCATTTAATAAGATCTATTTTACTTTACTGTTCCTTATTATTTTGTTTTTTAATGCTAGATGTACAACCATGACTGATAATTTTCTCCAAATTTTATGAGAATTTGAAATTCGTATGTTTCAAAACACCAAAACTCAGTGCATAGCTGGAAAGAATAAATAAAATATGCAATAAAATCAAAGCATGAGATTAATTCATCATAAGTTTTAAAGTTTGCAATGTATTTTATCATAAGTTTGCAATGTTTTTAGAAAAATAAGCTCATTTATCCTTGGGTTTGAAAAAGGTCCCACATGCCAAGAATATGGATGATTGAGTCCATTGGTTACCATGTTACTACTATCATTGAACATACTCTTTACTCTCTATATTTATCTCTTATTTGTTACAATTGTTTATGACTGTAATGTCTAGAATTTAATAATTCTAAACATGGTAGCCGTTATCGTTGGATAACTTGTCGGTCGTCTTCAGCAGATTGGTTAGGTTAAACCAATCATTTTTGGTTAAAAATCAAATTGAAAATTGAAAAATTTGAAACAAATCATATAAATGCTAGGTGATTTACAAAAAATTATGGTGAAAATTGTTTTTAAATATTAAAATGTCACAAAGTCTTGAGTCAATCAAGATCAACGGAAATAGAAAATACAAAAATAATTTATCATGTCGTCCAAAAAATCTATGGATGGCAATTGTCCCTGTTCCCCAATCCCCGATGAGGATTTCCTTGGTTAGGGGATGAGGATGAAGGAAATCTCATCTCCACAGGGGACAAATGAAGGGAATCATATCCCAATGGGTGAAGCGGGGATGGGGATGTTTCCCTACTCTCCATCCCCGTTTCCAGTTAATATACTTGCAAACTGACGTGTGGGCCCACCTTCTATATATATAAGAGTGAAACTCTAAATCCTAATCAACATTTTTCACTTTATCTCCTACTCTCCTCATCGTCACCCTATGCTTCTCACGTCTCTTCCTCCTATCACCCATGGTGCACAAGCATATCCTCAACTAAGCCAGGCCTCCTGGTCGCACCTTGTCATCCACTGCACATGACCTCAGCAGTGCCCCTCCGCGGCTACGCCCCTCCACACCAACCATGTCATGATGGGCCCATCCACCCTAACCACACCCCACCACACCTTGTCATCCCAGTTGCCGACCGCATCTCCTCCCCACCTCCTGATGGAGGACGGGGACAAGTGAAAATCATCCTCAAAGCCGGGGATGGGAATGAAGAGCAGGAAAATACACTTCTTAAGGGATGGGTACGAGGACCCCCTTCCCGTCAGGGAGTATCCCATTGCCATCCCTACAAAATCTCAATCAACTTTTCTTTCCTTTTTATATTTGGGCAAAAAGAGTTTTATTTCTCCCCACCGATGGCTCTCAATTCGCTCTTTTCTCCTCTCCATCCCATTGTCAACTTCATCATCTGTCACCCTATCTATCTCATGTCATTGTAGATCCAATACGATAGCCAAGATAGATGCAATGGTAGTCGAGTAGAAGGAAACAGTAGGTGAGTGGGAGGCAACAGTAACTGAAGATGTCACCTACTACACCCTCCCAAGTGAGAGGTTGTGGCAAAAGGAAGCGGTCACTGCATTGTTGAGACGAAGTCAGCCAAGTGAACCATGGGCATGATGTGGGTGACATGAAGGAAGAACATAACTAGTCACGCCTACCGCTGAAGGCCCTAGTGCACTACTCCATGACACATAGAACAATCTAGAACTGATCCTCCCATGTCAACCTTGAAGCTCGCACACTGCGGATGCTAATAAAGATGCCACCAGGATTGATGACCCTCTAGCGGAAAGAAGAAGACCATTGCACCGGCAGACGACACCAACGCCGACCTCAATAGGTCAACACACGAAGTCAAAAACTAGAGATTCTCATGCAGGAGCAAACCACATGTGGCAACTCACTGCACCCCATAGTGGGGCATGACCACCTGATTAATACCCTGAGCACTACCGCACAAGTAGACAATATTGTCGACCCCTTGAGCCCTGAGCCACTACTTAGCTAGAGAAGGGAGCAGAGCAACAACTAATAGAGAGGTAGGGGGAAGGTGGTGCCTGCAAGGGGGAAAGAAGACCTACTCACGCCACTCTACGCACACAAGGTTACCAAAAGCCAACCAACTTCATGCTAGAATAGCCCTTGACACCTCGCTGCCATCCTTGTGAAAAGATAGTCTGAGAAGGAGAATAGGGGCACCGTCGCACACCACCCTAAGGCATAGCCTCATGACCGTCGCGCGTCGCCACATGAAGTAGAGGGAGGGGAAGCAGAAGGAGATGTAGATCGACACGCACAAAGGATAAGAAGAGAAGGAAAAGTACCCTACCACCGCCTTCACTGCAACAGCCCAATGACCTGGTGGATAGCTTTGGCAACTGTGAGGGGAGAGGTGGGGAAGTGGCGATGATGGCCAGATGTTAGGATTTCACCTGAACCAATGCTAAGAACAACATGAGTGACAATAAAGGTTGTGTCCTCATGCATTTTATAAATTACTTCTTAGCATAGCCTGACAGCAATATTTGGTAACTCTCAGTGCCTTGCTTTGGGTATTGGTTTCCTGTGTACTTCCTCCTTTTATATGTTTTAGACATATTCTTACATATTAATGAGTGATTAATTAGTATATATATTTAATGTTAATGAGTTTACATAGATATAAGAGTATATCCAAAGAGACCTCTCAAAGCAACGAAACTATTCATATTTTCATGTCCCTAATGTGCCATTGGTACAAAAAGTTACATCATCGGTGCCTCGGGTGGCATGAAGCAGCAATTAATTGCTACAGAATTCTTCATTTGCCTAATTTACAATTTAATGCTAAGGAAAAACAATGCTTCGAAAATTTTAAAAATCTCTTTTGCAATTCAAAGAGAGAACCATTAATGTAGCTGCTCCCTGTAATTGACTATTTATGATGTGGTCACTGGTTAGTTTTTGATGCATGAGCCTATCTCGCCTTGTAGAATCCTTCAAAATGGATCTCTCTCAAACATACAATTTCATTGCTAAAGTTTCTGTGTAGGAACTAATCTAGCCCGATGTACCAGAGAGCTGCTTTTGCTTCAAAGAATCCAAAAACCAACTAAAGGGGGTTCTAGCCCAACTGTTTTCTTTCAAAGCAGCTTTTAGTATAGTGAATATCCACAGCCCCTTCAGACCTACTACGGTAGTTTCGGCTTCGTTCTTTCCTCATTTGCCCCCTATCGATAGAACCGCTCCTCCTTTACAACGCCATTTGCACCACCTCTTCTTCTTCGGAAGGCCAAAGCTCATCTGAGAGGCAGAGGCTAGAGGGCCTTGATGACTTGTTTTTTGTTGAGATTTTCATGCAAAACTAACGAAAATTATTTTTCTTTTATAAAATTGTTATTTATTTGTGAATCATTGAATAGCATAGTATTTTACAACCAAATGACTCACAAGGGCATTATAAATTTTTTACATAACTCATAGCTCAAAGAAGCTTGTCCACAACTGTTTCAGCCAAAAGACTTTTACTCCTTTCACAACTGATATCCCACAATATCTTTTTTTAATAGCCCATAGCCCATAGCAATTTTTTTCCTACGAGCACGAGCGTAGAAGTTCCGAGCAACTGAATGGATGTATAAATTGCAGAACATAGTCCTCATAAGAGATGGGACAAACAATCTCAAGCGTACAAAGTATCATATAAATATGAGTGTCAAGTGCATACTTCAAAAAAATTGAGAAAAAATGCCGCTAGTTAGAATGGTGAAGGAATTCTTAATCTCTCTGATGGTGCGATACAACCAGCAGATAACCTCGTCGGTAAAGGCCATGCAGACACCTTCCCGAAGCACATGCATATGTTATTGTTGTTTATTCAAGATAAATACGTTGTAATTTTATATTTGAAGTTGTAGATAATTAATTAAAAAGTGGTAATAGAAAGCGTACGTTCATTTCCCTATTAGAGATTAGAGATGATTCTCGTTTCAGTTATTCAAATAGCTGAAAGGTTTAAGTTTATAGTTTTCTACCTAGAAACGTTGCCCATAGTGTTCCTTTAAAATTGTTAGGCTTCATTGTCAGGTGCAAGAGGGCTGGTCTAGGCTTGGGCTATTGGTCCAAATCGCATAAAAAGTATCACGTGAGTACTGTTCACGCTACAGTATCTGCAATTCACTGGACAGTTCAAAGCTCATAATTAGTTAGGATTCCAATCGTATTACTCTAGGTTAACTGGAGTTAATTGTAGTTAGAGTCGGTCTATCCTTGTTCTAAAAATAAGAGGACTTCTGTCTTATATAAAGATAGGTTCATGGCTTTTAAGAAATAAACCAATTTAGTACTTTTAGTCTTTACCGCACGTCACCTGGCGTGACCCCTTAGCCTGGGCCATTTGGTGCTGGCGGTTTACCATTTATTTGCCCCGTCTTCATCAGCTTCAACCTATGCATGTCTGTCGGGCGTACCGTGATGCTCGTCGGCAGCAGTGGGTTTGGCAAGTCAATGGTGATCGTGCTCCTCAGCAATTCTATGATCCGTCGACCAGCGAGGTGACCCTCGATGGCGTCGACATCCAGAGGCTCCGACTCAAGTGACTGCACATGCAGATAGGTCTCATCAGCCAGTAGATGGCGCTGCTCGCCACCTCCGTCAATGTGTGCCAGCAAAAAATACATGTGTGTGCGCATGCGTCCGCCTAAGAAAGGAATTTTTGTAAACATGCCATTACAATTTTCTGTAATTTGAAAAATGCTATTGTCAGTGACTGTGGTAGGTCCCATTTGTCAGTGACACACCGATGACATATTTTAAAACCGTGAAAATTATAATGGCATGAAAAAATTTAGCCCCCTAAGAAATGGCTACATGCACTGCTAGCAATGCTGAAGAATTGATCTACAATGCACCTGAGTAGGAGAAAATAGTAGGAATACGATGAAATCCCTATATCAGATTTCAGAGAACAAAATTTAAGATATCTCAAGGAGTAGTGTCCTCTCTCTCTCCTCGCTGCCTACTCGAAAAAAAGTTAGTACCTGTCGGGAATACAATCTTGGGCTTCTAAGTCGGCCCATCAAAGGTCGGCTCTTTCTCTAGAAGACTGGTGGCTAGGGATCTCAAGTCCTCGAGTTCTGCACTTGGAGAGAGGCCTCCCAACCACCAGCATTATAACGATCGCCTTTAAGAGTTAGGTTACCGTTAATCTCCATAAAGGTCGTAATGACGAATAATGGTTATCTCCAATGGTTATTGCCCACTAACCGACAGCTTCAATTCCTTGCTCATCAGTAGGGCTATTTATTCTTGATTTTTAACCCATGATCTTTCTCATATAAAGGGATCAGAAGGAGCCTGTAAAAGGCACACTTTGTCACACTCTCAAAACATAACCTCTTGAATCACCCAAAGATCATACACACACAGGAGTAGGGCTATTATCCTCTAGAAGGCCTGAACCTGTCTAAAAAGCCTTGGTCCGAGTCTCTTTTCCTGAGCTTACCATTGAGTCGTATCATAGCTCCCCGTCAAGCCTAACCAAATCCTTCTATGGAAACTCCCGTAGGCTATTATTGTTCACACGCAACGATAGCTGACACGCCAGGTAGGGGAGCAGTCTCGTGATTCATAGACTGATTCAATGGCCGTCAGCTGCAAGATTGATACCAAGGTCCTTATTGGTGTCACAATCGCTTTTGGAAGTTTGACTTTTGTGGCTGATTGCATGAACCAACTGTTGATAGCAAAAAATGACATTAATGGTAGAATTTGTCAAAATATCAATTTTGGTAATTTTGGGGCAAACATATGCTAGACCTGGCACAGTCCAGTCCAACCGACCATGTAGGCCCAGTCAGACCGGCCATATATGGGCTCGGTCAGACCGGCCCACTCTGAGTCTAAATAGGATTTAATTGATTCCAGGGTATTTTTTTTATCTCTAATCAATTATTAATAACTTGGACTCGTACCTAAGTCAAATTATAGTAGAAATTAAGCCTAAACATGTCATGTCCAACCCCTATAAATATAGGGGCAAGGCCGATTCAAAGGACCCCCGAAACCCTAATAGATCCAATCTATTATTTACCTTGAATCATTCCATACATCAAATCTACTTTCCTTGCCCTAGGATTAGCCAAGTAACGTCCATCTTTGTTGGTTCGCGATGTAAACCATCCGTCCACCGCATTGTAATCATGATAAGCCTTGTTGATTCGCATGTGAATCACTCAGTTAATCCACGTAACGGATTTCTATTGGTATTTATCGGTAATTTGGTATCTTGGCTGAATTGCCTCTCATCTTTTGGTGTTTTTGCAGTGTTTCATCTTAACTTTCTTTGCTAAGAACCCCTGCTGCAAGCCGCCAACCGCAAGATCATCGTCAGCAACTTTGGGCATTCAGATCTGCCACTATCGGTCTGACCGACATTGACATGCTGGTCTGACCGAGCTGTGTCGGGCCTTCATCCCATCTTCGACACGCGCCAGTCTGACCGGCGGTGCACGGTTGGTCCGACCGGCTATGCGTAGTCAGACATGGCCGACCCCCTTTTCTCCCTGACAGTCTGACCGACCCATCTTGGTCGGTCCGACCACCCCTTTACAACAGTCTGACCGGCTCCAACTTGGTCGGTTTGAACATTTCTTTCACAAATTGGTACATTAAATAATATTCTAAGTATTTTTTAATTGTCTGGACACTCCACCCCCTTGTCACTATCAGGGGTCGTCGGAACGCGACGTCGGCGTCGTGTCACGCCTAGGTTTATCCCTAGGTTTCCACGCGCTTTTGGATCATCGAATCGGCGTTGTGTCGGTTCTTTGATCTATGAATTTTCGTGTCAACACCAACTACTCCAAACCATCCCCGCGCCATGGGCGAAAACTCTGCGTACTCCTATAGTATGCCTACTGATGCCCCGAGCATCTAAGCAACTTGCTTCTCTTAAGGCATTCCATCAAGACCCCTGGGTGTCCGAGTGACTAGCTCTCCCCAAGGTTCACCCCCCAAATTGTCGACAACTCACCCGCCGACTACGTCATCTTTGCCAACTCTAGAGGGCACATCATTTGACGATGAAAATTTTCTATGGTTGCCTCGGAGCGACCTCACTGACCGACCTCCATGCTCCGACAAGCGCCACCTCCGCTCACTGTCATGGCAATCACATGGGTTATCTCTAAAGAGGAGCCCTCCAATGGTACCGAGTCCAACACTCATCAGCGTGAGCCCTTGAGAAGGAACACCGCCAGAGCTGATCGCTGAATGAGGGCATGCGTAGGGGCCAAATCTTTCCGACAAGGTGCGCAAACAATGTATTCCATGGAGTTTGAAGGTCATAATGTATATTGTATGCCCACGACAAACTTGCTTGCCATTAGGAGGATGTTGGCTACACTCCCTGATACACTTGAGCTCCAAAGGGCTCGGGTCATGACTTAGGTAGCAGTGGCTCATCTGGTCGACCCGTCACCCCCTCATCAACCTTAATCTCAAGACCAAAGTTATCATTCCCTACCATCCAGGCGGTTGGAACACATGCGTCCGAGTGAGCATGGAGGGAGCTCCTACCCCAGCGACACTTGACACATCATCAACGACACACGAGACGCGTGAAATGCCATATCTCATCGCCATACAGAACAAGAATAGGAAGACCTCTAACGTCATGAATAGTACGACCGGAGTCACGTACGTGTAACACCCCAAATTTTCAAAGAAATAAAAATACATTTTATTGGATTATTCCTGAAAAAGAATTATTTTTGGAGTTTCTTTAATATTATTTATGACCAAATGAACTAAAACCTAGAGGAGATGTCCAAACCAGGGACTAAGAAAATTGGTATATGATCCCAAGGCCAAGATACATTTTTGAGAATTTTACAAATTTTTATCACTCATGGAAGCAACACAAATAATTTAAACCAATTTCAGCAATTATTTTTATTCAGAAAAGGATTTAAACAGTAACGAGCCTCCTTCCCCCATTCTCCCCAACCAGCCGGCCCAGCCCACTCCCTCTCCGCGCCCCTCATTGACAGATGGGCCTCGCTCGTCAGCGACCCCCTCTCCCTCCGCGCATGTGCCCGACACCTCGGCCCCACCTATCGGCGCCAACTCTCCCTCTCGACCGAGCCCGACCCCACCGGTCAGTCCCGCCCATTGCCACGTCCGTACCCCCACGCCCCACTAACGATGGCCCCCACCTGTGAGACCCGTCGTCCATCTCACGCTCCCCCAAATCCCACAGGCCAACGACCTCGCTCCACGATACGCTCCCACCGCCCCCCTCCCATTCTATTGCTGCCACTTAAATGCACCCTGAGGCCCGCCGGCCGTTTCCCCGCGTTTACGCCCCGGGATCACGCCGCGCATGCATGGCCGAGCCTCACCGGCACCATTGAAGACACCCCTCGGCTTTCCATGTATGCGCCCCCCTCTAACCCCGCCGGTGCCCCTATATAAACCCCGACCACCGCCGCGCTCAACCCCCACGCCAATTCGCGTTCAGACCTAACCGAACGCCCGTGTGCACGTTTTTAACACCACACCGCCACCTTCGCTCCAGCCACCGCTCGCCGTCACCGGAGTTCTCCTCCACCCTCGGCGACCGCACCAACGTGACCACTGAAGCCTCCCCGACCTCGGTCACCACTCCTTCGACGACGAAACCCGCCGGAACCCCGACGCCGATGAAGGACTCGAACGCCTCCGCTACCCTCGCTCGTCGCCGGCTGCGCCCCGTCAACCTCAGACCACCGCAACGGTACCCTCGTACTCCCCTAGTCACCCTCTTTCCATTTCTAGGCGTAGATAGGACCGCCATCGCTCGCTGTGGCCTCTGGCCTGCTCGCCATCGTCGGAGAAGACGACCGGCACGGGTAAAGTACCTGTGCCGTGTCGGATTCAATCGCGACCATGCGATCAGGATCGGACGGTGTAGGTTATACCGCATAACTGGTTTAATCTGGCCCGTCGGATCACAGTGAAGGGGTATGTTTTAATCTTGTGCGTCCGTTGATTTTAAAACCCACGTTCAATCTGAGCCCTCCATCGCATACCGTTTCAACGATTTAATCCTGGCCGTCCACGTTAACTTAACACTCCCCGCCTCGACCCGCAGCCGCCCGATCATGATCCAACGGTGATCTGCGATCCGGCGCACGTGCACAGTGCGTGGGTTCACGGTGGATCTAGTTCACCGTGGACCGACGACTGTTTTTGAGTTTAAATTAAATTCCAAATTTAGTTTTAAACTTTTAAAATTCATATCTTTCTCATTTTAACTCCAAATTTAACCATTTCAATTCCAGAAAATTTATAATTTTATTCTCTACATGTTAATGCAATAAAACAGTAGGTTTACTTTGAGTATTTTATATTTATTTAATAAAGTATTCAAATGCACTTTAGGATATATTCATAATTCCTTTTAGAAAATTCTTAACTCCAAAAAAAATTGACCTTAAAAATTTAGATAATGATTTCAGAAGATTAATAACTTGATTTCCCTTAATTTAATCCAATCAAAAACATATATGCTTGTTGTGTGATTTTGGGTTGTTTAATTGAATGTTATGTTTATTATTCATATCGAGAAGACTACGACGCCGTTGAGGAGCCGGAATACTTCCCGGAAGTTCCTACCTCACCCTTCGCTGAACAAGGCAAGTCACCAAACCAATCTTTTGAGCATATTGAACCTAGTTTTCTCAAACTATCGCTAAAATACATAGGTTATACATGCATTAGTTAAATGAAAGCCCTACATTATATTTATTTAGATCACCGACCTTGAAGTGCAAACCCAAGCCATGCTATCTAGCATAAACTCCTTGTCACCATATTATTAGTACTATTAGCTAGTGTCCAATGTATTGACACAATTGCTATAATTTAAAAATGAGTCGTAGTAATTTGGAATCTACTATATGATCCTCGTTATTCTTATATCTGGAATTCAATTGGTGATAAGGTTTTGGGTTAAGAGTGTATGCATGGTGGGTTCCGGGTGCAAGCTAGGGCATTGGTCGGTAGCACCTGGGGCACTATAAGGACCGGTCTGCGGGATCCATTGCAATACATTTCCGTACTAACCACAAGTCTAGTGGGTAAGTCCTAACTAAGGTATGGAGTGTTCCAACTCGAGGCACCACTTGGAGATGGGTCAAGTAGCACCTGCGGGTGGCTTGTACCGACGTAGCGCAAAAGGGGGTGCGACGTTAGCCGGGATGCGGCCCGGCGCGCCGGCGAAACCTAGAGCGGGTTATTATCGCTTGGATCATTTCATGCTAAAGTTTTGGCATGAGTTCCCGTGGTATGGGTCATCTCGTTACACCTTGGTGTATGGGATGAGTGCATGCCTTGTGGGTACAGTGGTACACATCTGATCAGAGTTTTAAATCTTTTCGAAAAGCCGAGCCCACGGTCAAGGGCGGGTTGCGTGACATCCGACAATTAGTTTATTTTTAATGAATGTGCATGATGACTTGGCATGTAAGGACTGTGGAGCGAGGAGGGAAAACGTACTCCTCGAGTTAGATGGTATGATGTTGTTCATGTTTACTATTCCGCACGATTAAATTTGACTACACTAAATGCTATAACTGAAAAATGTACTTTTCCGCACTTTTAGCCATTATCATTCCTTTGTTATTATCCCGCATTACTATTGCATTCTCGGTGGCTTGTTGAGTACTTTTTGTACTCATACCTGTTGGAAAACACTTCAGAGGCTGCTTACTATGAGGAGGATGGTCTAGAGTAGCGACCCGGTCAAGAAGAAGATCCTGAAGAAGACGTTCGTCATGTCGTATTGTTTTTAGAGTTTCTTTTAATTTTACACTTATGTAATAATGTGGTCTGCGAACCACGAATGTTTTCCCGTATGTATGTTGTTGCATGATGAACCTCTTGTTATTATTGTTTTTCTATGGAAATTCAATAATGTTCCGATTTGGTAAATCAGGGCATCACACAACGCACCAAGGCTCAACTGGTCTGACTCTGACATTTCATGCCACAACAGCTTCCTCGCCTTCTCTGAGTGCCTTCGACAGGTTGATTGGCGTTGTAACTTTTGTCCAACGGGTATCATGCCATATGATGGTAAGACCGATCCCTCCCACTATCCGTGGCTTTATTTTACGTCTATTCGCGCAACCAAAGGAGACCAAGATGTCATGGTCAATTACCTCCTCATCATGCTTTTGGCGTCTGCCATCAGCTGGCTAGCTTCGCTCCCGGAGAGCTCCATAAACTCTTGGGATGATTTGTGCGATACTGTTGATGTCTTTTTTGGTCACACTTTGACACACGTGTGACCTAGGAGATCTACTTAACTTCAGTGCAGGTCCTACAGTCTTAGAAGAAGGGTTCAAGGCATGCCAATTAGTTTGACCCTACAACTGATAAGGAGTCCGAATAGTAGGTCGGCTTCACCCAAGGGAATGCAACATGTTCTTGTTCTTGGACCATTAGGCCAAACCGAATTCTATATCAAAATCGCTACCCTTGTTGGAGTCCAAATAGTAGGCTTGAGTATATGCCACCTTTTTATGATACCTATCTTTCCTTGCTTCTTGGAATCGACTCTCGTGTGTCGATACCCTTTGCACCAGTTGTGAGAGGCTCCCGAACTCATGTGATGAATATCTCTCCTTAATTGGGTTCAGGAGTCCTTGAAATGCCAACTTTGTCAACTAAGTGTCACTGAGGTTTAAGCTATAGCATCTGCTTCGTACGTCTCGAAACATCTAGACATTATCTTATACTGACTTGTCCATCCTCTGCCTTGTAGCTGTCAAGTCGGTGAACTGTCAAGTCGGTGACTCGAGTTGCGCCGACGACGATGAGGTGACTTGAAGGTTTCTAGTTCACAGTGGACAACACAAACTAGCCAAGGAAACACCAAATTAGTACATCCACAAGATAGAGGAGGTCTCACACATGGTGTGAGTGTGGGGAATCAGACTAAATCTCACCAGAGAGGGAGAAATCAATGGTGAATACTTAGTACCGGAGATGAGGAAGAAGACCCCGATCTCCTTGCTCGCTATAACATTGACCGATCTACTTGGGGGTTTTTGCTCCTACTATCAAGGTGAAGTTGATGGCACGATGGCTCAGCTTGAAGTGGACCGAGGTGGTCGGAACGCAAGCACAACACCGATGACGTGCCTAGACCACACTCTAGAGTGTGCTAGAGCTCATCGGCGCTCTCATTGCTACAATGGTCGAATGGAGATGAGCCCAAAAGCAAAAATGAACGGAATGCATTGGAGAGGAGGGAACATAAGCTACATTGGCTAACCGATGATCGTCGGCGAGTCATCTTCACCGTCTTCCTCGTAGTTGATGAGGAAAAAGTGGACGAAGTAAGAAACTCTAACTCTCTCCATTGTTCAGCCAGACACTGAGAGGAAGAAGGAGGTTGAGTGCCCTAGTCAGAGGAGTTAGAGGCAAGTCTTGATAACATTGGATACATGACCTTGCTAGGACATGTGTCGCTAATGCACGGAAGTTATTTGTGGAAATGCCTTGTTGTTTCCTTGGGCTGGCTGGCCCTAGGACTGGGGTGGGGTACTAGATAGAGTGGATGATGGGTAGGTCCCAGTTGTAGGGTGGTCCACAAAAAGAGAGAGGAGGAGCAAACAAAGAGGGCTGCTAGTGTGCAGGTTTTGGTCACTCATGTGTTTTGGTTCAGTCGGAACTTAGTGCTTCACCCTTACCAAAATTTCAAATATTTTACTAACGGTAGAGGATGCTTTGTTGTACCTACTGACCAGGTTTCAATGACATCCCAACTAAGGTTTGTTCATAGTAAAATTTCAAAGTAGGCTATACAGTAAACTCGTTTTCAGAATTTGAGTTGTATTGTTGTATTGATTTGAGCTATCAAATGAAGACCAAAATTCATGAAATGTTTATAGGATAATATTAGTAAGGTAATATATTTTCTATAATTTTACATATTTATTGGAGTAATATATTGTTCACACAAAATTTTCTATTGTTCTCAATGCATATGAATGCATTTGTCTCATACATGCAAAACTCCAAAACAACCAAAATAATTTCAACAAAATACGGAGGAAATCCCATTGGATTGTTTTTCGTACATTTGTTTAGTTTTTACAATTTTGGGTATGTTACGGATGGTGTTGCAGTACATTCGGAGTGGTGAAGAGCTCACGAATAGAGACTTGTTAGCGGAGATGGGCCGCTACCACCACATGGATCTTACTACGATAGTCGAAGTTGCCTTTCTTCACATAGATGGAGCTCGCAAGCAGTCCGTCAAAGTTCTTAGTTTTTTGTTTCTAATGACTCCTTGCTTTGTTAGGCCTTTGCCATGCTTTGTGGAGCCGCCATCTCTACGGACTGTCAAGAAAGCTCCGTTGCGGAGGACATTGGAAATTTCCACCATCGGGCTTCGGAGGCCACTCAATGCCAGAAACATGCTGAAGAGGCTACGGAGGTGCTGAGGGCCGAAGTGGCTGAGGCTCACGAGGCTGTGGCCGCAACAACTTCAGAGGTGGGGGACCATCGGCAAGCCCTCAATGCTTCGAACGACTGAGGTCACGAAGTTGAGGGCAGAAGCCTTGAAGTTGAGGTCGGAGGCCGACGAGCTTCACATTCAAAATGAAGCCTTGAAGTCATCTGGGTGTCGACGAAGCCACCTCCGTGCTTACTGGTATTCTGGAACATTTGAGGACTCAATATCGAACCCCCAACCTTTGTGCCCAATATCTTGTCGGTCACCATCTTGTATTTTTTTTCATACGACCTCTTACGTTACAGAGGATACTTTGGTGGGCTTCACGCAAACTACCAGAAGGGTTGTCGGCCAAGGAGTACTTAAAATACTCCACAAGGCGAGGTTCCAGCACCTCGAAGCAGCGACCTCCATCAAGACGATGGTCTTTGGCGGGCCCCGCTTGACCTCGCTGGCTCCGGAGGTGATCGAGGCCTGACGCCCTCTTCGTGCTCCTTGGAAGGCCCAAGCGCACAAAGCTACCCTCGAGATCCAACAAGCTAGCCGCCAGCAACACATGGGGCAGCGCATGCCTCCATCGGGGTCGAACCCTTCTCTGAAGGTGTAGATATTTAGGATTCGCTGTAATATCTTACTGTTGGACCGGAAACGGCGACTAGAGGGGGGGTGAATGGGAGCTTTTAAAACTTGGGCTAAAAATAGCCTTTGGTTTTAAATCTGTCTACTGCGGAACAGGCTTCGAACACCAACCTTCGAAGGTCTGGTTCGGAGGTATATGACTGCTCCGAACACAGGCTTCGCAAGGAGTAAAAGTCCGAAGCCAAGCAGACTTCGCTCCACCAACAACCCCGAAAACAACTCTGCTAGGTCAGTGCAGGCTCCGCACACAGGGTGCTTCGAGCAGGCTTCGCACTACACCCTTCGCAAGAGTGGACTACCCTCTGAGGACTTCGACCTAATACTTAGCGACAGCAACTGGTGCTGGGCTTCGTACTTCATAGGTCTAAACGCACACTAAACAGACTTCGCTAAGGGTTCAGACACAAGAAGTAAAACGGGCTTCGAACAGGGCTTCGCTAGTAAGCAGTGAGGTCTAGCCTTCTGTTACACAGAGCGAACGCACACTGAAAAACACACTTCGCACAAAACACCCTTCGCCTAGACAGGCTTCGGTGCACTAAAACTAGCGAGGTATGTAAACAAGATCAAGCAGAAAGGCAACACAGAAGCAGGGCTTCGCCGCTTGAACAAGGAACACAAAAATGAACTCACTGGATGTATTCAAAGTATGAGGAGGCTAGTACAGGAGCTCAACAGTAAATGCTCAAAGTGTTCAATGTTACCTACCGAGCCCCCATATTTATAGCCCACAGTTCACCCAAGTGAAATGACTACTTTACCCCTAGGGTTTACACCAGTTTTGTCTCTACAGAACAGAGGGGTACAAAAGGTAGTCTAACTTTATTCTGGAGGCTTCTCTGTCAGCTTTGCAGAGGGGACAGCGTCAGCTTTTTGCAGAGCAGACAGTGTCAGCCTTTGCAGTCTTTGACCTTCCTGAAGCCCCCCTTCGCACGCGAGGGGTGCGGTAGCTTCGGTGAGAAGCCTTGAGCCTGATGGCCTTCGCTTCACCGAAGATAGCCTCCGATACAGTGATGGTTTTGAGCCGAAGCCGTCAAAGCCCTTGGCCCTTCGCACCACCACCTCCGGAGTGGATCACCATGGCTTCGCAGCTACTCCCAGCTCGAACTCCGTCAGTCCGTGTACCGAAGCCATTCATGGCCGAAGCACCACAAGTCAACCTTGCTCCGGAGCTAGCCTCGCTCCGAAGCCTTCCTCACTCCGAAGCCCCACCTTCGGAGTACCACCCTTCGAAGTTCCTCCTTCGTCCAAGGCCTCCGCATGAAGCATTCCATGAGCACTTCGTCGCAGTGTCTCTCCCCGAGCACACTCCTCGACAAGCCTCACCCAGACCATGCCTTCGATGCGCCTCGACTTCTGAGACCTTCGTCGGGTACCTTTGAATGTCTCCCTCCGGAGCACACTTCGAATGCCTTGCCTCCGCAGAGGACTTGATCCACCATACTCCGAAGTCACTCCATCCGGAGTACCCTTCGAAGTGCCTCGCTCCGAGTACTTTGTCTCGGAGTACCTTTACCCGGAGCCACGCTCCGCATTTACTGCCTTCACCTAGTGCACCTCGACCCGAGGACCGACCCAGACCCCTTCGCAGACATCGTGACGGAGCTCCCCACTCCCCTAGCATCAAGTCTCCCGCTTGACCCAGGTTCACCTGCTATGAACCGTCCGTCGCCTCCGCGGTCCCCTGCGCACCACAGACAAGCAAACAAGTGTTTCCAGTACTCCGGAGACCTCTCCGGGTTAGCAACCTTCGGCACACACTCCGGTGTACCACCCAAAGTACCGAGACCTTCGGTACACACCCAGTCATCGTGTACTGTCGGACCCCTCCGACAGGCACACTCCGTTGCAACAGCTGCAGCAACCAAACCAACGAACCCTTCGGTGAAACCACCTCCGAACACCTTCGGAGGTCCAACCTCCGAACCCCCTTCGGAGGTACCCCTTCGAACCAGAGGTTACAAGCCTGTCAATCACTCATCACAAATACCAAAACCAACCCTTGGTTTCTCAATCTCCCCCTTGATGAGTGCATTGACAACCAAATTCAAGTTCAAGAAAATTTAAAAAACTTTCAGCACACAAGTGACCATAAAAACTCAGAAAAGAGCCAAATCATGTCACTTGACAAAAGAATTTTCTTCCCCCTTTTTAAAAGAGTAAAAGCCCCTTCGGCAAATCTCCCCTTTCTCAAGATAAAAACTCCCCTTGAGATAATTTTCCCCCTTTGCGACAGAGAACGTAGCAATATCTCCCCCTTTGGCAATGCAAGCATCAAGGAGCATGAAAAAGATGCATTGCTTGGAGATGAGCAGAATTGCAAAGACATATAAAGCAAGAATATGCCAACAGTAATACCAATGATCATGGGCTCAGCTCAAATTAACATTCTCTAAAAACATGATGACAGCATGTGATTTTATCAATTTTTGAAATAAAAGCATCACCACTTAGTCAAGGAAACTAGACAAGTGAAAGCAAGGACTGCGCAAAGCTAGTCAATTTCTACTCTAGACAGACAAGTCTAGTTCAAATGGAGCTATGAAAGCAAACTTGATAAGCAATGAATGTTGTTGTTCTTTTCTTAATGCCAGGGGTTATTTGTTTGTCCACCTTATACTTTCCAATCAGGCCAAGCCTAGGCATGAAAGCCATCAGAAGCTTAAGGCAATGATTTTGGCATACACTACACTATTCCAGTTCAGACCAATGTGCTATGGTAAGCAGTCTAGAATAGAGTAATGCGACAAACAAACCCACCTAGATCTTTTTACTTGAAGCATGTAAATCATGGAGTTTCGATTTTAACTAAGTGAACCAATTTTTTTAGCACTTGATGAACATCCATGAGTATGTAGAACAAGTTTTTCAAGTTGCAATTTTTAGCATCCAATGAAAAGTGTCTTGCTATCAAGCAGATAAAAGATAGCTAAAGCAGTCCTGCCTAAACATGCTAGATTCAAGACGAAGCAGTGAGCATGATTTGACTTTGGAAAAAAACATCATGCACATTAATGTTTCAGATGAATTAAAAAGAGCTGAGCTGACATGATTTCATGAATTATAATTAGGCATATAAGTGCAAAAGATGTAAATGCAATTTCAACACACAATTAGCAAATGCACATCCATCTAAATCTGCTCCCCCTCACAAAATGCCGTACGGGTGACAAATACCAAGTTCCCCACGCAAGTAGGCAAATCGAGAAGCATCGAGGGGTTTCGTGAAAATATCGGCTAGCTGGTGTTGGGTATCAACATATTGAAGTTCAATATCACCCTTCTCATTATGATCTCTGAGAAAATGATACCGCACATCAATGTGTTTGGTTCTGGAGTGCTGAACTGGGTTGTTTGCAATACAAATGGCACTAGTGTTATCACAGAAAAGTGGAACACTCTTATAATCTAACCCGAAATCCCGCAAAGTGGAAACCATCCATAAAATCTGAGAGCAACAGCTAGCTGCAGCAACATATTCGGCCTCAGCCGTCGATTGTGCAACACTAGACTGTTTGCGGGAAGACCAGCAAACCAGACAAGTACCCAGAAAATGACAAGTACCAGAGGTACTCTTCCTATCAATCCTACACCCAGCAAAATCCGCATCGGAATAACCTCGAAGACATAAAGATGAAGATGCTGAATACCATATGCCAAATTCGAGGGTATGTTTGAGATACCTGAGTATGCGTTTTACCGCTTAGCGGTGCGAAGCTCGTGGTGAAGCCTGAAAACGAGCGCACAGACACACCGCGAAGTGTATGTCCGGCCTCGTAGCAGTCAAGTAGAGGAGGGAGCCGATCATGCTTCGGAACTCCTTCTGATCCACGGCTTCTCCATCTTCGTCAGGATCCAATGCTACAGATGTAGTCATTGGAGTGGCGAGGGGCTTCGCATCTGCCATGTCAAACTTCTTGAGCATGTCCTTGGTGTACTTCGTCTGGTGGACGAAAGTACCTTGTTTGCTTTGCTTGATTTGCAAACCAAGGAAAAAGGTGAGTTCACCCATCATGGACATTTCAAATTCCCTGCTCATGGTATCTGCAAACTCGGCAACCAAAGCATGAGAAGAGCCACCAAAGATGATATCATCCACATAAATCTGAACCAGGAGGAAATCTTTGCCATGCTTGAGAGTAAACAGGGTTTTATCAACAGAGCCCATCAAATACCCCCGCTCAAGCAGAAAAGACTTAAGTCTATCATACCAAGCCCGAGGGGCCTGCTTGAGTCCATAAAGAGCCTTATGAAGTTTAAGGACTTTATGTGGGTACTTGGGGTTTTCAAAACTAGGGGGTTGTTTTACATAAACGTCTTCGCCTATGAAGCCATTAAGAAAAGCACTTTTGACATCCATTTGATAGAGCTTGAATCCCCGGGATGTCGCAAAGGCAAGCAAAATCCTAATGGCCTCAAGGCGAGCAACAGGTGCAAATGTTTTAGTAAAATCAATCCCTTCTAGTTGAGAAAAACCCTGAGCTACAAGTCTAGCCTTGTTTCTGACTATAGTCCCATCCTCCCCTTGTTTATTTTTGAAAATCCATTTTGTTCCAATGAAATGAACATTTGGTGGAGGATCAACTAAAGTCCAGACTTGGTTTCTCTCAAAATTTTCAAGTTCCTCATGCATGGCATTGATCCAACTAGAATCAGAAAGTGCATGACAAACATCTAAAGGCTCAAAAGAGGCAACAAAAGCAGAATTAGTGAAGTGAGCATGAGAACGTGTTACCCTTTGATCAAGCTCACCAATGATCTGCTCAGGAGGGTGCATCCTTTGGACATGATGTGGAGCCTCGCGGCGAGATGTAGTCTCCCCCTCAACTTGTGCGTTGGAGTGGTCCAAGATGACCGATGTCGAGGTAGTTGCTTCGGGACCCTGTGCCGAAGTAGTTGAAGCGGGGTCAGCTTCGGGGGTTGATGTCGAGGGTAGTAGGGGTTCATCCTCGAATTCTCCGGGATCTTCTTCTTCGAATATGGTCTGTTCCATGTCGTGTTCATTTGCCTGTTCAAAAGTAGAACTAACAGAGGGGGTTGATTCATCAAAAGTCACATCACATGACTCGATGACAGTGTTAGTTTCCAAATTATAAACACGATAAGAATGACCATGTGTAGTATAACCCAAAAAGATCCCGTCAGAAGAACGCGACTCAAATTTATCCAAGTTACCACGTTTTAGGATAAAGCAACGACAACCAAACACTCGAAGATGAGTAACCTTGGGCTGTCTCCCAAAACGCAGCTCATAAGATGTTAAATTCAAAATTGAGCGCATGAAGATTCGGTTTGAGATGTAACATGCAGTGTTCATGGCCTCAGCCCAGAATTTTCTAGGAGTCCTATGCTCATCGAGCATCGTCCTAGCCATCTCAACCAAAGTGCGGTTCTTCCTCTCAACAACACCATTTTTTTGAGGAACCCGCGGAGCAGAGAATTGATGTTCTATGCCATGCTCCATGCAAAAGTCAACAAAGAGACTGTTCTTGAACTCAGTGCCATTATCACTTCGAATGAATTTTAATGCACCAGGGAGTTCAGTGAAAAGTCTCAAAGACAAGCTCCGAAAGTGTGAAAACACTTCATCCTTACTGGCAAGAAAGAAGACCCAAGAGTAGCGAGAGAAATCGTCGACAATAACAAGCACATACCACTTGCCGCCTAAAGAACTAACCCGAGAAGGACCTACAGTGTCCATGTGGAGAAGTTCTCCGGGTTGTTCAGTCATCATAGTGGTGACTGGCGAATGCGAAGCAACAATCATTTTTCCATGTTGACAAGGAGCGCAAACTAAATTCTTCTCAAACTTGAGCTTGGGCAATCCTCGGATCAGACCTAGGGCGCTCAGACGAGCGAGCAACTCAAAGCTCATATGCCCTAGTCTCCTATGCCACTTCCAAAGCTCAGAAGTCGAATGTGCAACAAGACAATGAGAAAAACCAGATGACTCTGAAAAATCAGCTCCAAAAACTCTCCCAACTCTAAAGATCTTACACACCACAACGCCATCAGAATTGAGCACTTGCGAAGTATCGCGATGAAATCACACTTCGAAGCCCTCATCAAGCAACTGAGATACATACAACAAATTGTATCCCAGGTTTTCAACCAAAGCAACATCTTTGAGAGTGAAATTCGAGTTAATTCTTACCACACCTTTACCTTTCACTCTACTCCTTCTATTGTTGCCAAAGGTGATATGTTCCCTTTGCTTGGTTGTGGTGAGGCTGGAGAACCATGCTGCATCTCCGGTCATATGGCGCGAACAACCGGAGTCCATGATCCACGTGCCCTCCAAGCCTCGATCTGTCGCCTACACACGATAAGAATATCTCGATCGCTCAGTGCTGGGGTGAGTGAAAAAATGATGAGGCATCCAGCACTGAGTGACACGAGTAGTAGGCGCAGTAAAAGTAGACGGTCTACGCACATGATAATCTGAATGATGCAAAGTGCGAGGTCTACCTACATGCTGTGATCGAATAACATGTCGAGGTCTCCTACTCTGACGAGGTACAAAGCTACTCGCCCGGGGTCTACCACCATATGGAACATGGTGAACACCTCGAGGAGCAAAACCTCTCCGAGAAGCACGAGGAGCCTCAAAAGTAGGACGATAGTAAAACTCAGACTCATGCATACCTAAAGATGGGTAATGCATGTCCTGGTAACTCATCGCCTGAGAGCGTCGCTCATCCTTGATGCGATGAAAACAGAACCCAACCAAATGACCCACCCGCTGACAATAGGAACAATGAAACACTCTCCTCGGGGCACTCTCATGGGTCTTAGGAGCAACTCTCACAGGCTCCTTGGGCTTCTGTTGAGTGGTTTTCTTGGGAGGATTTTTCTTGGCAGGAGGAGTGGTTTTCTTATGAGCTCGGGTAGGTTTCTTGGCTGGTGGTGTGTCTAACAGAGCTCTCTCTTTCTCTAAGGTAGTGGGTGAGGTGAAAACAGTTTTGTTCTTACTGTTTGAAGAAATCCTCTCAAAACCCAAACCTAGAGCTACCCCTGCTCTGTCAGCACACATCTTGGTTTTGGCCAAGAGCAAATCCATCCTACCCTTTCCCTCAGTGCATTTGTTAACCACAGAAAGAAGGTATTCATTTTCAAACATGAGGTTCTCAGCCCGCTCTCTAACAGTGCCTAGTTGGTCCTTAAGGGTAATGCATGTGTCACAAACAGGCTGCACATCCTTAGAACTACCAACCCTCTCCAATATAGCCTCCAAATCATGAACATGTTTATCACGTAAATTAATGCTCTCGCGCAATAAAGGACAATTCATGCATTCAATATTCTCAAGAGGTCTAGAATCCACCACCAAAAGCTTCTTCTGTGCAGTCTCAAGATCAGAAAGAGTTTGAGCATGTACAGAACGCAACTGAGCAAGCTCACCCATGACTATAGTACAAGATTCACATTCAGCATCATTAACTTTAGACTTAAGCATGGCATATTCAGTAGAAACAGATTCTAGCCTAAGTCTAAGGTCTTTTCTTTCTCTAGCGGCTTGCACAAGCAATCTATCCTGACCAAGAACTACTTCATTCAGCTCATCTAATTTTATTAAAAGCTGGTCAGATGATAGAGGTACCTCAGATGAGTCAAGCTCATCGCCGTTGTGATCGCTGTCGGCCATGAAGCAAAGGCCGGTGAAGTCTCGTCCCTTCTTGTCCTTCTTGTCCTTCTTGTCCTCCTTCCTTGGGGACTCCTCCTCCTCAGAGCTCGACTCCTCAGTTGAGGAAGTGTCGATGTCGCTGAGAGCAGCAACAAATGCTCTGGAAGCGGCTTTGGCTACTCTCTTAGCCACCTTGCCGCGCTTGCCCTTCACAAAGGGTTTCCTCTCCTTCTTGTGGTATTTGGGGCGCTCACTCTCATCTCTCTTCTCTGATCCCGTCTTTCACGATGAAAACGGGTGAACCTTCTGGCAATGAGAGCAAGCTCGTCATCATCCAGAGTGTCCACCTGCTCTTTTGTGACGGAGACCAGGGAGGACAAAGCAAAACCATCTGCAAGAACACAAGTACCAGATGTGCTTGGTTCTGCAGCGGTGCCACGGCTAGTGCTAGAAACCAATGCCAATGGCTGTGGCAAAGAGCTTCTGTGCATTGCAAGAGATGCCTTGGCAATCTCTGTGGACTTTAGCTTGCTAAAGAGCTCATCACAGGTCAATGTGTCATAACCTGTGGACTCCTCAATGCTGGATATCATCACTTCCCATATGCTACGGTCAAGAGCATAGAGAAGCTTGATAGCCCTGTCATGATCATTGTAAGCAAGCGTCCCGTTGGACCGCAAGTTACTCACTATCGCATCAAATCGAGAAAACATGGCATCTATAGATTCACTAGGTGCCTGCACAAACAGCTGATACTATTGATTGTATGTGCTTTGGCGCCGGGCCTTGATCTGAGTAGAGCCCTGATGAAAAATAGTGAGTGTTGACCAAATTTCCCTAGCAGTCCTAAGGTGCTGCACCCTATCGAACTCACTCCGGCTCAAACCAATGAACAGTATATTCCTAGCCTTGGAGATGGCATTATACTGATCTTTTTCTGTTTGAGAGGTGCGAGTCTCAGGGATGGAGTACTGTGAGTCCACAATCTCCCAAATTGCATTTCCTTGGCTTAGCAAGTGATGGGGGTGTGGTCCCGATCTTCCGTTAGGTAAAGGATAAACTTGGGTTGGTGGGGAATCTCGACGTTGGCGATCCAAGGCTCCGGTCCGGTGGATCAAAACCTTGCAATCGTTACACCACTGTCTCCGTTGGTTATCAACCACGCAGAATGCGATTGACCTCGCCACGAAGGCTAATTCCTGCAAGCGAACCCAAGAACACAAGCAAGAACAGGAAGGATACAAATCGAATGCCAAATCACAGACAAACGAAGATAGGGTGAGGTTTCACAAACGCCAATGCAGCAGCCAATCGGTCCGGTGCAAGAGGCGGGATCTAAACACAACAGTGTAGATGCAACAAAGCAAAACCTAACCCTAGAGGTGGCTGGCGTGAGAATATATAGGGCGGCGGCCTGTGGAAGGCGAACAGACACGGGCTGTGGGCTAGAAGGCGAACAGACATGCACTATGGGCCAACACGGTCCAGTTCTGTCACGTAGGACGGGTTCGGTCACACAGAACGACTCGAGACTCCAAACGATGTGAGACCAGCGGCAAACGATCCGTCTTCTCCTCAGCTTTCCAAAAAGTCAAAGAACGCGCCAATCGGACTTCGTATGAGGAAGTTATGCCCATTTTGGTGCAGGGTGGTCGATGTAGTCCGAACCAGCGAAATCTTGACTTCAAACATCCGTGCGGCTCCGTCTTCAAGTCCAACTCTTCTATTCCATCTCCCATGTTCCTAAGCAACAAAATATCACTAGTATTCAGTAGCATCCTGTTCAAACAAATATAATCAAAGTTGCTAAGGAAAGAATTAACCTCATGTTTCAAGCGACGGGCACGGACGCGTGTGATTCGTCCTAGTAACTGAATTGTAGGTGGAGGCTCCATGTGTGTATCATGTGAAGTGATGTCCTCCTCATCCTCCCCTTCTTGAATTGGAGTCGTCCTCGACTCAAGCTCATCGTCAGCTCCCAAATAGGGTTTTAAATCATCAGCACGGGGCATCAATTTAAACTTTCTCAAATCAGAAAAATGATCCTTGCGCAAGTACAACCAAACAAGATCTCCTGGTTTGAAAAACATCTTCTTTCTTCTTTTATTCGTCTTTTGAGCAAAATAGCGTGCCTTCTTTTCTATAACTCCCTTGGTCTTCAGATGCATAGCTTTCACAAACTCTGCACGCTTAGTTGCCTCCATGTTTGCTCTCTCTTGAAAAGGAAGTGGCAGCAAATCAAGTGGTGTGATTGGCTTAAAACCATACACCACTTCAGACGGGCACAATTGTGTTGTTGAGTGGACAGCTCTATTGTATGCAAATTCAACATGTGGAAGACAATCCTCCCATTCTTTCAAGTTCTTCTTAATCATTGTTCGCAGCAACATGGAGAGTGTACGGTTTACCACCTTTGTTTGACCTTCAGTTTGCGGGTGACAAGTTGTTGAAAATAGCAATTTTGTGCCAAGCTTGTCCCTCATTGTCTTCAAAAAGTAACTCATAAACTTCACATCATGATCTGAAATAATGGCTCTAGGCATCCCGTGCAATCTCACAATTTTCCTGAAAAATAAATCAGCAATATGTGAAGCATCGTTGGTCTTGTGACAGGGAATAAAGTGTGTCATTTTAGAAAACCTATCCACTCTCACAAATATGGAATCTCTCCCCCTCTTTGTCCTAGGCAATCCGACAATAAAGTCCATGCTAATATCTTCCCAAGGTGCACTAGAAACAGGAAGTGGAGTATACAAACCATATGGGTTAAGTTTTGACTTAGCTTTATGGTATGTGGCACAACACTGCACAAATCGTTCAACATCTCTCATCTTGAGCCAATAAAAATTATTGGACAGCAGGGCCAAAGTCTTTTCTCTCCCAAAATGTTCCATTAATCCACCGCCATGGGATTCCTGCAACAACAGCAAATGTACGGACGAATCTGGAACGCATAGCTTGTTAGCATGGGACAAGAAACCGTCATAAACATGAAATGTTTTCCAATCCTCATTACATTTAGTGTATGGTTCAGCAAATTCTTTATTTACAACATACAAATCTTTCAAACTTTCCAAATCTGGAACGTGAATATCAAGTTGAGATAAAAGAACAATCATGCGAGACAATGCATCAGCAACCACATTTTCTTTGCCATTCTTGTATTTCACAATGTATGGGAAAGATTCAATAAATTCAACCCATTTTACATGTCTACGGTTCAGTTTAGCTGATGGGGGTGTGGTCCCGATCTTCCGTTAGGTAAAGGATAAACTTGGGTTGGTGGAGAATCTCGACGTTGGCGATCCAAGGCTCCGGTCCGGTGGATCAAAACCTTGCAATCGTTACACCACTGTCTCCGTTGGTTATCAACCACGCAGAATGCGATTGACCTCGCCACGAAGGCTAATTCCTGCAAGCGAACCCAAGAACACAAGCAAGAACAGGAAGGATACAAATCGAATGCCAAATCACAGACAAACGAAGATAGGGTGAGGTTTCACAAACGCCAATGCAGCAGCCAATCGGTCCGGTGCAAGAGGCGGGATCTAAACACAACAGTGTAGATGCAACAAAGCAAAACCTAACCCTAGAGGTGGCTGGCGTGAGAATATATAGGGCGGCGGCCTGTGGAAGGCGAACAGACACGGGCTGTGGGCTAGAAGGCGAACAGACATGCACTATGGGCCAACACGGTCCAGTTCTGTCACGTAGGACGGTTTCGGTCACACAGAACGACTCGAGACTCCAAACGATGTGAGACCAGCGGCAAACGATCCGTCTTCTCCTCAGCTTTCCAAAAAGTCAAAGAACGCGCCAATCGGACTTCGTATGAGGAAGTTATGCCCATTTTGGTGCAGGGTGGTCGATGTAGTCCGAACCAGCGAAATCTTGACTTCAAACATCCGTGCGGCTCCGTCTTCAAGTCCAACTCTTCTATTCCATCTCCCATGTTCCTAAGCAACAAAATATCACTAGTATTCAGTAGCATCCTGTTCAAACAAATATAATCAAAGTTGCTAAGGAAAGAATTAACCTCATGTTTCAAGCGACGGGCACGGACGCATGTGATTCGTCCTAGTAACTGAATTGTAGGTGGAGGCTCCATGTGTGTATCATGTGAAGTGATGTCCTCATCAGCAAGTAAGCCTCCATGCACACCTTCCAGTATGCAAAGTCAGTCCCATCGAATAGAGGAATTTTACTAGCTCTGTCCATGTCGCCAACAGATCACAAAACCGGTTAAGGTCAACTGGTGATCTTAACCCGCTCTAATACCAATTGTTGGACCGGAAACGGCGACCAGAGGGGGGGGGGGTGAATGGGAGCTTTTAAAACTTGGGCTAAAAATAGCCTTTGGTTTTAAATCTGTCTACTGTGGAACAGGCTTCGAACACCAACCTTCGAAGGTCTGGTTCGGAGGTATATGACTGCTCCGAACACAGGCTTCGCAAGGAGTAAAAGTCCGAAGCCAAGCAGACTTCGCTCCACCAACAACCCCGAAAACAACTCTGCTAGGTCAGTGCAGGCTCCGCACACAGGGTGCTTCGAGCAGGCTTCGCACTACACCCTTCGCAAGAGTGGACTACCCTCTGAGGACTTCGACCTAATACTTAGCGACAGCAACTGGTGCTGGGCTTCGTACTGCATACGTCTAAACGCACACTAAACAGACTTCGCTAAGGGTTCAGACACAAGAAGTAAAACGGGCTTCGAACAGGGCTTCGCTAGTAAGCAGCGAGGTCTAGCCTTCTGTTACACAGAGCGAACGCACACTGAAAAACACACTTCGCACAAAACACCCTTCGCCTAGACAGGCTTCGGTGCACTAAAACTAGCGAGGTATGTAAACAAGATCAAGCAGAAAGGCAACACAGAAGGAGGGCTTCGCTGCTTGAACAAGGAACACAAAAATGAACTCACTGGATGTATTCAAAGTATGAGGAGGCTAGTACAGGAGCTCAACAGTAAATGCTCAAAGTGTTCAATGTTACCTACCGAGCCCCCATATTTATAGCCCACAGTTCACCCAAGTGAAATGACTACTTTACCCCTAGGGTTTACACCAGTTTTGTCTCTACAGAACAGAGGGGTACAAAAGGCAGTCTAACTTTATTCTGGAGGCTTCTCTGTCAGCTTTGCAGAGGGGACAACGTCAGCTTTTTGCAGAGCAGACAGTGTCAGCCTTTGCAGTCTTTGACCTTCCTGAAGCCCCCCTTCGCACGCGAGGGGTGCGGTAGCTTTGGTGAGAAGCCTTGAGCCTGATGGCCTTCGCTTCACCGAAGATAACCTCCGATACAATGATGGTTTTGAGCCGAAGCCGTCAAAGCCCTTGGCCCTTCGCACCACCACCTCCGGAGTGGATAACCACGGCTTCGCAGCTACTCCCAGCTCGAACTCCGTCAGTCCGTGTACCGAAGCCATTCATGGCCGAAGCACCACAAGTCAACCTTGCTCCGGAGCTAGCCTTTCTCTGAAGCCTTCCTCACTCTGAAGCCCCACCTTCGGAGTACCACCCTTCGAAGTTCCTCCTTCGTCCAAGGCCTTCGCATGAAGCATTCCATGAGCACTTCGTCGTAGTGTCTCTCCCCGAGCACACTCCTCGACGAGCCTCACCCGGACCATGCCTTCGATGCACCTCGACTTCTGAGACCTTCGTCGGGTACCTTCGAATGTCTCCCTCCGGAGCACACTTCGAATGCCTTGGCTCCGCAGAGGACTTGATCCACCATACTTCGAAGTCACTCCATCCGGAGTACCCTTCGAAGTGCCTCGCTCCGAGGACTTTGTCTCGGAGTACCTTAACCCGGAGCCACGCTCCGCACTTACTGCCTTCACGTGGTGCACCTCGACCCGAGGACCGACCCAGACCCCTTCGCAGCTATCGTGACGGAGCTCCCCGCTCCCCTGGCATCAAGTCTCTCGCTTGACCCAGGTTCACCTGCTACGAACCGTCCGTCGCCTCCGCGGTCCCCTGCGCACCACAGACAAGCAGACAAGTGTTTCCAGTACTCCGGAGACCTCTCCGGGTTAGCAACCTTCGGCACACACTCCGGTGTACCGCCCAAAGTACCGAGACCTTCGGTACACACCCAGTCATCGTGTACTGTCGGACCCCTCTGACAGGCACACTCCGCTGCAACAGCTGCAGCAACCAAACCACCGAACCCTTCGGTGAAACCACCTCCAAACACCTTCGGAGGTCCAACCTCCGAACCCCCTTCGGAGGTACCCCTTCGAACCAGAGGTTACAAGCCTGTCAATCACTCATCACAAATACCGAAACCAACCCTTGGTTTCTCACTTACCAACAGTGAATTTACATCATTTTATTAATGAAATACGGGGGTATTTTGGACTTGCTCAGGCTCCGGCACCGAATACTGGTATTGATGTCAAAGTACTTGAAGATTCAGAGGCACTTTGTCATCAATGAGTAGTGTTCGATGTAGCTAAGTCCAAAGGCCGCTCTCAGTTCAAAATATCGTGTGGTCCTAAGGGTGAAGTCATACCCGAAGTGGCCCAAGAGCTGTTAGCCTCCACAAAAGTTGAGCCCCTTCACAACTCTTCGTATTCACCTGTGCCTAGGAGATCTGCTTCACTCCAATGCATGTCCTACGTTCTTAGAAGAAAGGTTTAAGGCATGCCTATTAGTTTGACCCTGCAACTGATAAGTGAACAGAAAGTATGACATTAGTAGCATGGCCTATCGCTATCGAGCCGATGACCGCGATGAGGATGGGATATTCGTGGAATATCATGCCGATCGGCGATAAGTCTGATGACTTAAGATGAAGTGATCGGGTGAGCGTGCCATCGGCCGATAAGATGAACAGTGAGCCGTGCATGCCGATGGATGCCTTTCCGATGACTTATAAGATTTATCGTGGAATCGAAGATAACTCGTTGGCTTGTACTCCGACGGAAATAAATAAAATGTGCTAGATAACAAATCCACATCATGAAAACCATCACAATAACTAGATCTGATCTAACCGAGACATTAACTAGTAGGGGTGAAAGCGGATCGGATAATATCCGATCCGATCCGATCCGAATCTGGTTGGATTGCGGATATGGTAGTAGTTTTTGAAATCCAGCGGATTCGGATTTAGATTCAGATTTTTTCATGCAGATTCGGATACGGATACTGATACAGTATTGGTAAAATCTTGCGGATTCAGATTATCCGATTTTCTCTACAGATTATCCGAAAGTATGAAAACAGGATAATCCAAAATGAACTAGGCTGGCCATGACCCATGGCAATTTAAGCCCAAAATAGGGAGATCAACACTTCCGCACTACACTTAGGTTGTTCACCTTCGCAGCATGTTCTGCTCCAATTTGCAAAGATAAAAACCATTGGAGAAGAAAGCATCAATTTTTATTTATTCATCTTTACTCACAATCGAAAACTAGAAACTTGATAGCTAGTGAGAGCTCAGTCTCCCTTGGAAGCCAAGCATCTGTCATGAGCTCATTGCAGATTCTTTTATGGCAAATCATTGATGTATTAGATTATTGGATGTTACTGCTTCTTGTGCCCAATGCTTAACTACTACTGCGAATCAATTGGGACTATCCCAATTTTGAAAACCAGCAGTTGAGCTTGGGCGCAATAGGCAAGAAAACTAGTAGTTTTTAAATGAAATGAAAGTTGCAGATAATACTGAAATGACTGAGATTAATAGTGTTGGAGTGGAGTTCCCAGAGGAGTCTGGTGCGGAGATTAAACTTTACTCGAGCAAACCAAGCCCAAGTAAGTAGCATAACATTCTTGACAACTTTGTTAGATCCCATCATTTCCCTGAAATTTTGATATTAGTGTCTTACTGATACTTGTTATTTTGGCAGTTGTTCAGGAGTCTAACGGTTTCGTGCCGTGAGCATGTAACTCATAGCTCATGTGTATAATTAATTACTATATAAGCAAAAGCTGAAATACAAAAACAAGTAATGTGCCTACATGTTCTGTTTAACTGAATTGTTGGGACATCAGTTGAAAAACAAGTAATGTGCTTATATGTGCATTATCTGACAATTTTAATCCATTTCCGATCCGAGTCCGCTCCGACTCCGCACCGATTCCGATATCCGAAATAATCTGTTTCGTATCTGCATCCGTTTAACATCTGAACCAAATCCGAATCCGTGGTACAAAAATGGTATAGGATATGATATGAGTATTATCCATATGAATCCGATCCATTTTCACCCCGGTAGCTAGTCACGATGATCTTAATAATATCGAAGAATTGGGATACTCTTAACTGATTCCGGATAATCTTTATCTTCTCTTCTCCACACCTTATCTTCATTGACTTGCCGTCCAAGCACTATATCTTAACCGATTCCGAATAATCTTTATCTTCTCTTTTCCGCACCTTATCTTCATCGACTCCTTCCGCGTCCGATCGTCTGGTAACAGTATGGACAAACTTCTTTGACTAGACCTCTTTGACTTCTATTGACCGTGTAGAAATCTTTAATGGACCTGGGCTTAACCAAATCTTGGCGTCAACACATGCCCCCCCGTTTTGGAGCATTAGGTGGTTGCTGATGCTTCGAAATTAACAACAGTCATTATCCCTACCGCCACGTCTTCTCAAACATCTATCTGCACGATCTTTTCACTTTAAGTGTAAACCGAAACCCCTTCATCTTCCTTATAACTTTGCTTTGGTATTTCGGATCCATAATTTCCTCTCATCTTCTCTTCTCGTCATCTTTGGCCATTCACAAATGCGTTGGATGTTGCATGGTTTAATGTATCTATGTCTATTTATGGCGACATCGAATCAGGCTTCATCCCACACAGTTTAGTACTGGTGTTTCTTTAGGCCAAAGATCTGGTTCCTGTAATCTTGGGTCCACAAATATTTCGGCACTTTGAAAATTGTACACATGATTACCTTTTGCCGAACGTTGCAGGCGGCCTCACCAGATCCGGTGGAGTCGGATTGACCCGGTCATCGAGGAGTTTCTTCCATCTTTATAAGTGCCTCGATCACTTCGCTCCTCCTCTTCACGCCTTCAGCTCACTGCTTTTTCTTTCCCCCCCCAAATCCACCACGGTTTCCTTGCTTTCTTCTTCCTTGGTGCATCCAACTCTTCGATGGATCTTCCTAATGGCGACCAATGATTCCGTCCCTGAGGTAAGCCTTCGCCCTTTTCTATTGCTGCTGTTCTTTCTCTCGATTTTCCACCGATCTTCTTCACTGTTCTTTCCTTTCTTCTCTTCTTTAGAAATTGAAGAACCAGATCCTGATTCCCATGTCCAGCCACCCGTCTTGCTATTTTCTAGGGCCAAATGGCAATCCTGACCCTATCGATTTCATCAACGTCTAAACCCTTCGCATTCCCTTCAAATGTTCGAAAATGCTTTTTTCTGATTGGGCTCAAAGCTTTAGGGCGTTCTGTTCACCTCTTCCTAGATGGCGGGACTGGTACCTCCGGGTTGCCGCATTGGAGCGGGGTACCTAGGAGCAAACTGGAATCGCACATTACATCAGCTTGTCTCTTGCTCTCCCTTTAAAAATGAGCCGATGCTAGCGTCCTCCTGCTACCTCTGGTCCAATGCGTTGAACACATTTCTCTTTGGCCATGGGCCGATGAGTCCCAATATTCTCGACATTATCATCTTGACTTCTCTTGATGTCACTTCCATGGCTGACCTCTTCCTTTTCTGATCCAAACCTTCTCACCACTTCGACATTAAGTCCATTGACAGTTGGGAAAAATATGTCGTTGTCCACAACAAGCAAAACGACCCTGTTAGTGATCAGGAGCACATCGCTTTCCTCAACCTCTGGCTTGAGAGGTTCTTCTTTTGTGGGTCCACCCTCGGGCCCACTTGTCACCTCTAATACCTAGCGGAACGATTGGGTGCTAGAACTGCAATCCCCCTCGGCCGATACCTCCTTGGCTCCCTCTATCATCTTCTTCATCAGGTATCGGCCCGTCTATCGACCGGTGATGCCATAGGTTACCTTGGGGGTCCTTGGTGGTTCCTCCAGCTGTGGCTTAACATGTACACGACCAAAGTCTCCTCTGTCCCCTCCTCTGACCTCCTTCTCTTTCCATCTGACCATCGTGAGTTTTCCTCTCCAACCACCCGTTGATGCATGTCCTTGGGTGAGGCGGCCGCCTGTCACCTAGGAACGAGGATGTGTGCTGATATCTTGGCCCGATGGTTTAAAGCCTTTTATTGTGGCTTTATCAGTGACTACGTAGTGTGGTATGTCTATGAGTCCTTGGCTGATTATGAATACCCACATCGGCTATCTTTGGTCGATGTGCTATCGAGCCCAAAGAGGGAGGCCATCTTCATTGCTTGCATCTCCCCTTGTCTCCTTCCAATCAACTTCATGATTGGCCCGCGTAATCCATCTTACAAGTTTTACCATCCGACAGTTTGTGCTTGGCGGATTGGCTTCGGCCAGTTACCAATCGACCTCTTCTTCATCGGCTGGATCCAGGTCTGTGGTGAAGTGTCGAGTTCTTTGGAGTTTAATTGGCTCTTTTCTATGGCCAATTCAATCTCCCTTGGGGAGTTTCCTTCCTAGACCGTGTGCTGGGTAGTGTCACTCCCTTACAAGAGATGGTGGTCTAAAGTAAGCCAACACGTCTTCAACCACCATTCCAAGCACTTTTGTATTTCACTGGATCCAGCCTTTGCCGATATCGACCTCAAGGTTTGTTCTTACACTCGTGAATTAACCTTCATCCCGATTTTCTTTCTGATCTTTATTTTTTCTTGCAGGAGGATGACATCGACCCCCATCAACGAGCGAGGTGGTAGGCCGATATGTTATGGGCTACCATCGGCCACTACCAACCTTGGTCTCGGGGCCCCCACTCCATCGGAATGGCTTGCCAGGAAGTAGGTCAAGGCCCCAGCGCGCAAGTGCAAAGCATTAGGCGCAGTCATGCGTCACTCCACCAGAACCAGTCCTGCCCAAGTAATCTTTACACTCTCACTTAACAAACTCTCATCTTTTCTTGGTGGCATCTCTCAATCTGTGATATGATGTTCTTTTTTCTTCAGTCGGTGTCACCAACGCATCCAACCGCATAGACCCTGGCTGCTGTCGATGCGACTCTGTCAGCTCGGGTATGTACATTCCAGTTATGTGATGCCTGTTTTCGCTTCGGTGCTCATTTGTCTTTATCTCTTCCATCCTTCCCCGATTATTGTGTTAGACTAGTCTGCAAACACCCCAAGCCATGCCCAGTTGGTTCTGGGCATTAGTGATGTCACAGTGGACCTTGTCACCGAGGCCGATACTCTGGAGGTCGTCGTTACTGATCCTAGTGCATCGGCCAACACCGTCATTATGGGTGCACCAGCCGAGGCAAGTGTGCCATAGTATGTGCCAGCGGTCACCGAGATCGTTGCCGAGGTATCCCTTGCCGATAGACTATCAAGCACCTTCGTTCTGTTCTATCTGTCGCTTTCTTTATGACTTACACTGGCCTTGAATGCCGCCGATGCTGGGCATTACGAGCTCGCCTGCCCCCCAGCATAACCTAGGAGAGGAAGGTTCCTTCGCCACTTCGGTGGTCACAACAGAGGGTGACCCCACCGATAGCGCTCCGCCATCGGCCATCACCACCGGGTCTGTCGACGTAAGTTTCCTTGCCCGTGCGTCTGTTATATGACTGACCTCTGCATAACCCTCCTTCTTTTTAGTATTTCACCCAACAACTTCCTTTCGACGTCCGGACGTTCTTGGAAGGAGCTATTTGTGCCTCTTACTCGACCTCACCTCAGCTTCCTTTGGCCGTTAAAGAGGTGTTGTCGGACCTCCTGCGTCGCCTAGACATTCTAGTGGAGGCCTTGGTCATCGATTTGGGGCCTAAACGAGGGAGATTCAATGATGTCCTGGATCAACTCCCGCCAGAGCTGGTTGATGCCCTCCCACTGGTCGCATACTTGGAACACTACCGCCCATCTATGGAATGAGCCGCCAAGAGGATAGCCGATTGAGTTAGCCGAGTGTCACTCCTGGTGGCAACAAAGACTTACCGGGAGGCACTCGTGGTGAGAGGGATCTCCTGGAGCGCATCGAGGCCTAATCCTCGACCGTAATGCAAGAGCTTGCTCGGCTGCGGGCGCAGGAAGCCGACTTGGCAACGGAGCTAGAGCGGACCCGGGTGCTGATTGCCAAACAAGAGGGCATTGCATCTTCTTTACTAGCACAAGTAGAAACCCAGTGGCGCCGATTCGTCGATGTCGTCTGCCAAGCAGAGCAGTGCCACCACACCCTCCAAGACATCCTAGGATCGGACGCCGAAGACTAGGCCTTTATCCATAATATAGATCTCATGCGGCTGTAGGTGATCGAGGCTATCCGCTGAGTGCTCTGAATTCCATGTAAAATTGGCAGTGTTGTAGTGAACAATTCCTCTCTATAGTATTTCGCCTTTAATTCCTTTGACTGGCATACTGAGATTATGCGCTATATTTTGATCTATGGGCGATGCCTCTGCATCGGCCGTCTCAAGGCGATGCCATGGGCATCAGCTGTCTCTACTTTGTCCGAACGATCAAAATGATGTATCTTTAGGTAATCGTTCGGCTTCCCCCGGACCCTCCGGTGTAGTAGTCTCTAGATCGCTCCTATCTTGCTTGAGGGCCTGGTTACTTACAAAGGTTGGCTCGACATATCGATCTAATGTCTGTGTTATTGTGGTACATCGGCTCACGACAAGGCTTGGTTGAGCTTCCCCTTCATTTTCTTGCGTCATTTTCATAGCGTGGGCTTAGATGGTTCTTCGTCGATCAAGCTGACGCCGTTGTCCGACACGTCCTTTTTTTCATGATCGACCTTCTCTTTAAACCGCCATTCACTCTTGATCTTGTGTGGCAAATTGATCCCCTCATTGTGCTGTGTTCTTGTTTCCTTATGCCGCAGGTGCAAGACCCTTATTTTCTGACTCCTCGTGAAAATCCCGAGGGGACACCACCGCGGCTTCTCTGGTACACTTTCATCGTCATCGGCAATCTGATTGATTTCTTTAAGATTGAGGGGACTGAGTCTTTCTCACACCGATACCCGTGGAGACGATGACCTTTGGTGCATTGCCTCCTGATCATGCGGCCAAATCTTGATGTTTCATGGCCTATAACTGCACTCCAGGCAGTCTTCTATGGATGGTAGGCGTAGCCCCTCATTCCAGCAAAGCTTGAAGAACTCGCAGTTCGAATGGGGATTGAAACGCGAGTGGCCTTGTCTGTTGTTGATGCCAATATTTGGTTAAGCCCAGGCCCACCAAGAATGCCGCACGGTCAACAGAAGTCAAAGAGGTCCGATCAAAGAAAGTCAAAGAAGCACGTCCATGCTGTTATGAGATGATCAAATGTAGAAGGAGCCGATAGAGATAAGATGCGGGGAAAAGAATATAAAGATTATCTGAAATCGGTTAAGATATAATGCTTGGACAACAAGTCTTCAGACTATAAATATGTATCATTAGTTAGCTTAGAAAACACATCTCTATCAACCAACTACTCGGCGCATAGCCACCCTTTGTCTCCAAGGTTTATTCTAGTGGGGTTCGGCACTCGGATCTGGGCTGCATCGTTTCGATCTCCAGTGAAGAGGTGAGTCCCGCCACCCCCGATGTCCATATCGATTAGATCAGTATCCTCACGGATGCATCACTTCACTTTGATCTCTTGAGGTGAACCATGAAATAGTACGATCGCCGGTTGTTTTCGGTGTATTGGATAGGTCTAAGGTTGCATCATTTCAGTTTGATCTCTTAGATTGATGTGATCTAGGTGTGATTGTTTGAGGCTTCATCAGTTACGTACGACATCTCTTGCTATTGTATCTTTTTCATACTGTATACCATTCATCTAAATAAAGCATGCTCGATTCTTTGATATATTATTAAGATCATCATGACTAGATATTATCTCAGTTAGGTCCAATCTAGTTATTGTGATGATTTTCATAATATAGCCTTGTTATCTGGCACATCTTATTTATTTCCATCGGAGTACAAGCTGATTGGTTATCTTCAATTCAACGATACATCTTATAAGTCATCGAAAAAGCATCCATCGACCTGTGCGGTTCACTATCCATCTTATCGGCCGATGGCATGCTTGCCCGATCACTTCATCCTAGGCCATCGGCCTCATGGCCGATCGACATGATATTCCACGAATATCCTGTCCCCGTCATGGTCATCGGATCGATAGTCGACAGGCCATGCTACTAATGTCATACTTTCTGTTCCCTTATCAATTATAGGGTCAAACTGATTGGCACGCCTTGAACCCTTCTTCTAAGAATGTAGGGCCTGCACTAGAGTGAAGCAGATCTCCTAGGCCACGCGTGTGTCAAAGTGTGACCAAAAAATGCACCAACATGCTTTTTGGCACACCCGATGGGACACAAACTTCGCTTATCCATTACACGAGGCCGGAAGAGGTAACATATTGAGGCTACGGATGACGAAATTGGGCCAATCCACGGTGGAGAGCCCGAGCTCATCATGTGAAGACCACATTGACAGAATGGAGGGCAAGATTGGTCAGGGTTTCGCCGCAGCCGATGAACTGTAGGAAGTTGACATCGGGTCGAGTGACAGACCGAGGCCAAACTTCATAAGTGCTCAGCTCTCTGATGAAATCAATAATGACCTTGTTGGCGTAAAAGATTACGCTAACATGTTCTCTAAGATTAAGAACTAACAAACAAGGAGTTTGTGAAGCGAAATATCTCAAGCCTCCGAATAGGATAATAGCTCGAAGTAGTTCGAAGTTGTGCATTGAATATCTGAGTATTCGATGCCTATTACAAGGTGAGAAGGGGGGTATTTATAGGTAAAAACTCTAAGGAAAAGACCTTTTTACCCCTCTATTACAACCGACATAGTGGAAACTATTCAGTACCCAAATAGGGCAAAAATGGTAAAACATGTTCGAAGAAGATAGATAAGGCAGACGTCCCATCAGTTTTGTTGTTTTCCACTATGGGGTTGGAGGCTTCGGAGGGTATCTTCAAACTGGGGTCCGGATGAATCCTTCGGCTTTTAACCTTCATCAATTCGGAGACAAGTCTTTGTCTTAGAACCGTATGAGTTGTCTTTGTCTCTTGATCTTGGAGGCCCTGAGGATGAAGTATTTCCCCCCAACAGTAGCCCCTCGAATACGCTTCTCCAAATAACCTGTATAGTAGGAGAGCAGTATACGCAAGAAATATTTTCATGCTCGGGGACTTAGAAAAAATTTAAGGTATTATAACCATTTGAAGTGTCTTCAGCGTCGGAGGTACATCTGACGGAATCTTCGAATTTGGGTTCCCATGTGAAAGATTCGCAAGGAAATGAACTGTTGCGGAGGTTAGGCTTCCTTGAAAAAGTAACGGACACAATTTTAACCACGAGTTCACACATTCTTCATCTTCTGGACCCACCTATCAGTCATAGAAGCCGAACCTGCATTGTAGATGCATGCTTGAAACGCAGTAACTAGAGGCGGAAGGGTTATAAAAGGGGGACTCGAGGCTCATCGGAATTTTTACAGAGCCTTGGTTCTAAGCCCCCTTTTCCTATCCTTCAAATTTTCCCCAATCTCCTGAGCAACCAACTGATGGTCAGGACCAGTGCGATGGTGCCAACTGCGGCAGGAACTTTGGCGCAGAGGAAAGCATGGGCGGCATCAGCAGCGATAGGAATGGTGGGAGCCCCGGGGGGTTATTGGGCCAAAAACCCGCTGGAGCTCCGCCCGCCGTCCAAGAAACCCTTGAAGCAAAGCTTCCTCCTGGGGCAGTCGACAAGCATGGAGGAGTCCATTGAGGAAGCAGTGGACGGGAAGCTGGGACCAAGCATGAGGACTCGGGTCCCTGGTACAGAAGTGACCCTGGTGCCATGGAGCAGAGAGATGGTGGTCTTCGAGGCCTTCTTCGAAGCCGGGCTAGGACTTCCCGCAATCAGCTTCCTGGCAGAGGTACTAGAAATGTTCCACGTTACCTTGCCACAATTGTCCCCCAACGCCATAGCTTGATTGTCAATCTTCAAATGGGCCCTTCAGGCGGAAGGGTGCGAAGGGAGGTCGAAGGTCTTCGCTGCTACTCACGAAGCCTCTTGCCAGCCGAAGCCACAAGACGAACTCAGAGACCAAGGTGCTGACAGCCTTCGGAAGTATTAACTTCCAACTTTGGAAGGAGTATTCACAGAGTTTCCCAGCAAAGGCTATCAACGATCACTGGTATAGCAATTGGATACTTTGGTGGTTCTACGTCGAAGTCGGAGAACATTCCAGCTTCACGGGGCCCCTGCAAGAAAATTGGTACCAGAAGGAAGCCGAAGTCACTCTGGATCCAAACTTGCTTTCAACACGGCTTGGGTTGCTTTCTTCGGTGGCCAGCCGCATGAGCATGCGGGATCTAGCTGAGGAGTTCATCGCCCTCCGGATCCCTCCTCTCGGAGCTGAATGGACGATAGCATTCCAAAATGCTTCGGAGGGAGAGCTTCAAAGCCTGGGTAAGTCTTCGCACTTTCTACATTAACACATTGGAAAACAGATAACATACTTAATATAATGCTACCTTCTTTTAGCGGCTCCTTTGGCGCTAGCTCTAGAGCAAATCGCTAGGGCTACAGAACGGGTGCTCAGAGCCCCTACTGTAGTAGAGAAGCAACAGAGGGTGGAGCTGGTTGGGAGCTGGGAATGCTCCAACCAAGTGTGGAGTGCTCTTGGGATGGAGTCTCCTCCCCTACCAGACTTTGATTCGACGGGAGCAGTCTCCAGAAAAGAAAGATTACTGCCGAGACCTCTAAGAAGGCTGCTAAGACTTCGAAGTATTGGAACCTAATGAAGGGCTTCGCCAGCAGTGGGCTATCCTCAAGAGCTTGAGGCCTTACCGGCGCTCGCGTTTTTCTGTTCCTTGAGGGGAACAAGGGGAGCTAGCACCTGATATTCAACGCGAAGTCCTATCTTATATTAAAGAAGAGGACAAGGAAGTATCCTCTTCATCCTCAGAATATGTAGATTGGTCTGACTCGGAGTACCATGTTGAAGACCCAGTGGAGGTTAGCTCCGAAAGACTTCTGTCCTGGGCTGAACTTCAAGAAAAGCAGAAAAAGCTGCGAGCTTCTAAGAAGAAAAGCACTCGGACTAAGAGGAAAGTTTTGAGAACTCCGGGCTCCGAAGACCGAAGCGGTCCTAGAAGTAGCTCTAGAGGTCGGAGGGGTCTCCGCTTTTATTTAGGCTTAGACCAAAATTTCTCTTAATGTAATGTAATATGATTACCCAATTAATATAAATTGTTTCAGAAGCATCACATGACTGTTCCTTACTCCCCTGCCCCTCCTTGTGGGTGGGGGACCAAACTCATTGCGATAGGGTTCGCCGGACACAATGATTGATATAACAACCTGATGCTTCGCATAACACTTGGTAATCATTATTTACTCTTTCGTAGAGTTCTTCGAACTATACGTTCGTATTGAAATGTTTATAAATTTCAGAACTAAGTTTATATTTGCAAGCTCCGATAACAGTCTCATAGGACTTTAAAAAGTGTTTCCTTGGACTGAAGCCATGAAACCTTATTTTTTGATCGCCTATGACTTTTTTACAAATGCTTCGAACCCAAAGGCCAAAAATCTGCTCTTTTAAAGTCCTTAGACTCTTCTACGGATCCTAACAAGCCGGAGCCTGGAATCCATAGGATTTAGCCACCTACGGCTCTTTTACAGATACTTCGAACCCGAAGGCCAGAAATCTATTCTTTTAAAGTCCTTGGATTCTTCTACGGATCCTAACAAGCCGGAGCCTAGAATCCGTAGGATTTGGCCACCTACGGCTCTTTTACAGATACTTCGAACCCGGAGGCCGGAAATCTATTCTTTTAAAGTCCTTAGACTATTATACGGATCCTAACAAGCCGGAGCCTGGAATCCATAGGATTTGGCCACCTACGGCTCTTTTACAGATACTTCAAACCCAGAGGCCGCAAATCTATTCTTTTAAAGTCCTTAGACTCTTCTACGGATCCTAACAAGCCGGAGCCTGGAATCCGTAGGATTTGGCCACCTTCGGCTCTTTTACGGAATCCTTGAACCGATGGTTCAAAGGCCATTTGCTGGGTTCTGATGAAAGATGCTTACCTCCGCAAGCATCTCCGTTCCCCTAATGCATCCAACAGGGGTAAGGAATATTTGAAGAGTAAGCATAATTCGAACCTCCATCTTTATTTAACTTAGAAATGTACTTTTACAATTGATTACAAGGAGCCCCTAAGCGTAATAATGTTTAAGGTGCTCCGCATGCCATGCATGCTTCAACTGCTCCCCTTCTAAATTAGCTAACTTAAACGACCCTGGGCGCCCAGAGCATAGGATAATATATGGTCCTTCCCATTTGTTTCCTAGCTTCCCCGGGGCTATTACACTTCGCAACACCAAATGACCTGGTCTAAGCACATTCACTTTTATCTTCGGGTCATACCATGCCTTCGTTTGGTCTTGGTACTTCGTTAGATTGGCGACATCTCGAAGCCTTGTCTCTTCTGACAAGTCCAGTGAAGTGTTTCTTTCATCATCATTCCTAGGCTCTGTTACGCGAAGGGATCCACCTTTAAGCTCCGTAGGAGTCATGGTCTCATCTCCGAATAACAGCCTAAATGGGGTGAAGCCTATGGACCTAGCTTGAGTGGTCCGAATGGACCATAAAATCTTAGGGAGCTCTTCGGTCCACAGCCCCTTAGCTAACCCGACAATCCTTCGATTCAAACCGGAGAGAATATTTCCATTTACGCGCTCGACGGCTCTGTTGGATTGGTGGTGGCGAATAGCTGCGAAGCATAACTTGATGCCCAAGACTTCGCAAAACTCTTTAAAGGGCTCGGCTTCAAATTGATTGCCGTTATCAACAGTTAACTCCCTGGGCACTCTGAACCTGCACATGATATTCCGCCCAAAGAATTTTTGCACATTTCTTGAAGTGATAGCAGTTAGGGGTTCAGCTTCGACCCATTTAAAAAAATATTTGATTGCTACCACCGCAAACTTCAAGCTGCCTTTTGCCATTGGAAAAGGGCCGATGAGATCCATTCCCCATCGTGCCATTGGCCATACCAGAGCAATAACTTGAAGAGGTGTCGGTGGATGATGGCTCCGCCTACCCATCCACTGGCACCCTTGGTAGGTTCTAACTAATTCTTCTGCATCTCTTACAATTGTTGGCCAATAGAGCACCCGTCGAAGTGTCTTTCCCGCTAGAGCATGAGGGGCTAGGTGACTGCCGCATAGGCCTTCGTGAATTTCCTGAAGTATATCTTGGCCTTCGGGTTGTGCGATGCACCAGAGTAGGGGAGAACATACTCGAGCTTTATAAAGCATTCCGTTGACAAGCTCATAATTTCGAGCCCTTGCTTGGAGCCTTTGGAAATCCGGACCTTCTAATGAAACTGTGTTGTTCTGCAAAACATCCATGATTGGAGTCCGCCAATCGGCGACTGAGATGCAAAGGACTTTGGCGGAGGGTAGTTGATGCACCGTAGGCTTGATGAATTATTCATAAAAAGCGCCCTCCAGGACGTCCAATGCTCCGGCTGAAGCCTTCGCTAGAATATCTGCAAGTTGATTATCCGCTCGAGGGATGCTTCGAATAGAAATTCCTTTAAACAAGGCTTTGATCTTGTGGATTTCTTCTAAATACTTTGCAAGATACGAATTCCTAGCTTGGAAGCTCTTGTCAACATGCCCTGCGACGACTTGGGAATCTGTTTTTATTCTAATTCTTGTTGCTCCAAGTGCCCTTGCCTTTCGTAGGCCTAGCAAGATCCCTTCGTATTTTACGATATTGTTGGTGGTCTTAAAGTTGAGCCTCGCAGAATACATGACCTTCTGCCCTGACGGCGATATTATCACAGCTCCAGCTCTGGCACCAGATGCCTGATAGGCTCCATCAGAAAAAATTGTCCACAGACCTTCGGAGGTTTCTTCCGGAGCCCAAACTGCGGATGGAGTCCACTCGGCCACGAAGTTAGCTATGACTTAGGACTTGATAGTTGTTCTTGCTGTGAAGGAAATACCAAAGGGGGCTTGCTCGACAACCCATTTTTGATCCTACCCGTGGAGTCTTTGCTCTGAAGCATGTCACCAAGGGGATACGAGGTAGGAACGATGAGATTATGTGCTAAGAAGTAATGCCTTAGCTTCCGCGAGGCCATTACCAAAGCATAAACAAATTTTTCGAGCTCGGAGTATCTTGTCTTTGCTCCGGACAAAGCTTCTGAGATGAAGTATACTGGGTTCTGCACCAGTTTTCCTTTAAGCTCTATCTCCCTGACCAGCATTGCACTTACTGCGGAGCCTGTTGCTGCAAGATAAAGGAGGAGAGTTTCTTATGGGAGGGGCACAATAAGCGTTGATAGATTTCCAAGATAATCTTTAATATCATCGAAGCTCTTCTGGCACTCCGGCGTCCACTTGAAACTTTCGGACCCCTTTAGAGCTTTAAAAATCGGGAGGCTTCGTTTTGCTGATCTAGCCAGGAATCTACTAAGGGCTGCGAGCCGTCCTGTCAGTTTCTGGACTTGCTTCAGATTTTCTAGTGGAGCCATTCTTTGCAGTGCACTTATCTGCGTCGGGCTAGCTTCGATTCCTCTACTCGAAACTAAGTACCCTAGCAATTGTCCTGCTTGCACCCCAAATATAAATTTTTCAGGGTTGAGGTGAACTCCACATGCTCGTAGGCTCTCAAAAGTTTCTGCTAAATCTAGGCTATGATGGTGCTTTACAACACTCTTTATTACAATGTCATCCATATAGGTTTCGACATTTCGGCCTATCTGGTGACCTAGAGCTTTAGCAATAAGACGTGAAAAAGTAGCCCGACATTTCGCAAGCCAAAAGGCATTTGAACATATCAAAATACTCCTGAAGGAGTTATGAAACTCGTATTGGGTTCATCTTCACGCTTTAGCCAGACTTGATGATAACCGGAGTATGCGTCCAGGAAGCTTAGCAATTCAGAGCCAACCATAGAGTATACAAGCTGATCAATACGGGGCATAGGGTAGGGGTCTCGCGGGCATGCTTTATTTAGTGACGTGAAGTCGATGCACATGCACCACTTGCCGGAGCCATTCTTCTTAACAAAAACAGGGTTAGCCAACCACTCCGCGTGGGCTACTTCCCTGATAATTCCCGCCCTTAGCAACTTCTCCACCTCCACCTTGGCGAGGTCTGCCCTTTCAGTTGACAACTTCTAGAGCCCCTAGCACATTGGCCGAGCCTTCAGGTTGACAACTAAACTGTGCTCGATGATGCTCTGGTCAACTCCGGGGATATCTTCGTCGGTCCACGCGAAGATATCTAAGTTTCCTTTAACTACTTCCTCTAGTGAAGCACATATTTCCGAAGGTAGCCCATTTCCGAATTGGATTGGATATTCCTTGCCATCTTTTAGGATCATCTTTGTGATCACATCACCTTCTGGGCTTGGCTTTATGGAAGGGCCATTCGAGGGGTCTGAAGAGCCCAAAGCTTCCTCCGAGTGCTCCAACATATTATTCACCTGCTAAGGGTCTAGAGGTGGACCATGGACATACTCCACTCTCCGGGCTATAGCTTGGTCTCCTGAAATAGTGAGAACTCCACCTTGCATCGGCATTTTGAGACACAAATAGTTATAATGTGCTACAACTCTAAATTGGTTTAGCATTCCCCTCCCGAAGATTGCATTGTAGGTGTACGAGACGTCGATGACATCGAAGATAACCTCATCAACCATGGCCAGGGGCCCCTCTCCGAAGGCAACCTCGAGACCTATCTGGCCTAGGGCCTGGACGAAGAGTATATATGCAGAGCTTCCACTGTCCACCAATATCCTTCGGACTTCAACTCCCACTATATCGGCTGAAACAACAAGGGGGTTAGCATGGGGGAATTTCACCCCTGCAGCATCGTGGTCAGTAAAAGAAATAGGTACGTGAGACCACTTGAGCATTTCTACAGCCGAGCTCGAGGTCCCTATGTGTCCTAATTCACGAACATAGTCCCTCCGCTGTTGCTTTGACATGTTACCAACGGTCCCCTCTCCGGAGATGGGTAGGACCACCCACTTGCCGTGATCTTGGGGATCCTCCTGCTTCGGTGGCGGCATAATGTTGGCCACCGGGAGTTGCATTGGTGCTTCAGGGTTGCTGGCCCGAACCACAGCCTGCACAGGCTCCAAACGCACTGCTGGAGAGGCTCGATCTAAAGTACCTTGCCCTAAGCTTTGCCCTAAGTACTCGCCCCAAAGGGTCAATACGGACTTACAATCTTTTGTGTCATGGCATCTATTTTCGCCACGTACACAACAGAAGAAGGTATGGAGCCTGCCAACCGTCTTCTCTTGGGGCTTCGAGGTACTCGCATTGTTAGCTTGCGCATGTTGAAAGTTGAAAGGCATCTTTGGGGGTGCAGGGTGCAATATTTAATACCTTGGAACGGAAGTGCTTCTTTCCCCGTCTATGATCATTGAAGCAATTATCAAGGGGGCTTGTGGAGGAGTCGGGACTTTTGGCTCCGTCTTCACTTCTCGAAGGACTGGTGCAGGCACCACAATTCTTTCAGAGGTAGCCTTCCTCTGCCTTGGCATACTGTTCGAAGTATGCCATCAGCTGCGCTATAGATGACACCGGCTTTCGGTGAAGTTTGCCGAGGAGGTCTGGGTTCAACACCCCTTTGCGCACCGCATCCACTACCAAAGAGGTAGACAAGCCTTTAATCTGAAGCTTGGTGTGGGCGAAGCATGTAAAATACTCACGAAGGGTCTCCCCTGCTTGCTGATTCACCTGGAACAAACTTCCCGTGGACATTGGAGCTACGAACGTACCCTGGAAGTTACTCACGAACTTCCTCTTCAGCTGCTCCCATGACTTGATAGATCTTGGCTTTAGAGACAAGAACCATCAAAGATACACACCTTCCAACACGAGGGGTAGCACTTCGCCATTGTGTTCCGCACCCCTCCACTGGCTTCTATTGCCAATTCATACGAACGAGAGAACTCTCCGGGGTTGGACCCACCAGAGTATTTGTGCAACTTCGAGGCTTTGAACCAAGGGTCGAAGGGCACTTTCTACAAGTCTAGATGCAGTGGAGACTCATCATCGAACGATGCGTTCTCAGCTTCCTCTAGGACTCGAAGAGCTTCGAGATAATTACCAGGACCATCGTCTTGAGGCACCTCTAGAGCAAGAGTGAAGGCTTGAGGGCGAAGCCAATCTGCAACCTCTTGCCTCCACCTTGCTACTTCCTCCTAAAGCCACGCTACCTGGGTAGCCGCGTCCTCAAGAAGGTCTTCATCTCCTACGGAGGGGATCTCCAAGTCTTGGGAACTGGGATAATCAGTTCGAAGCACCGAGGGAGCTGCTTGGGGAACTCTGGGTGCTCGAGGTCTGATGACCACTTCAGGAGTTGGTGGAATGACTGAGGGTCCTGCACCGTTGGTCCGAGGGGACCTTCGGGGAGGATCGGTGGCTAGGCTCCGCTTGGGAGGCATTGCTAATGAAGTTAATGTCCGAAGACCGAAGAATTCAAATGATTTGGGAAGGCGAGAAGAGGCCTTCGAACTACACTAGGAAGCCCCTTACCGAAGGGTGCGCGGAATCTTTAGACTCCGAAACTCCCTCCGCAAGTGCTCTTCGAAGTGCAGTCAGTGGCGGAGAACTAGATTTTAGAATTAAGTTCCTCACGGACGACGCCAACTATTGGCATAAAAGATTACGCTAACATGTTCTCTAAGATTAAGAACTAACAAACAAGGAGTTTGTGAAGCGAACTATCTCAAGCCTCCAAATAGGATAATAGCTCGAAGTAGTTCGAAGTTGTGTATTGAATATCTGAGTATTCGATGCCTATTACAGGGTGAGAAGGGGGGTATTTATAGGTAAAAACTCTAAGGAAAAGACCTTTTTACCCCTCTATTACAACCGACATAGTGGAAACTATTCAGTACCCCGAATAGGGCTAAAATGGTAAAACATGTTCGAAGAATATAGATAAGGCAAACATCTCGTCAGTTTTGTTATTTTCCACTACGGGGTTGGAGCCTTCGGAGGTATCTTCGAACTGGGGTCTGGATGAACCCTTCGGCTTTGAACCTTCATCAATTCAGATACAAGTCTTTGGCTTAGAACCATATGAGTTGTCTTTGTCTCTTGATCTTGGAGGCCCTGAGGATGAAGTATTTCCCCCCAACAGACCTGGTCACATTTCTACGATAATATCGAGACTATTTCGCATGGGAATATCATGAGATGCCAGTGTTTAAGCCGATCGATCGTGGAACATCAGCTGCCGATAAAACAAGGGTATTGACCGTTCAAGTAGTCACCTTGGCGGTTCAAGGAAAAATATATCTAGATATCAAGGCCGAGGTAACGAGACTGTACGACACGAGATTCATAAGACCGTGCCGATACGCGATATGGGTCTCGAATATTGTACTAGCCTGGAAGAAGTATGCAAAGCTCTAGATATGTGTTGATTTCAGAGACTTGAACAAGGCAACCCTATAGGATGAATACCCAATGCCTATCGTAGATCCGTCAGTGGATGCTGCATTGGGACATAAGATTATCAGCTTCATGGACGGGAATGCAGGCTATTATCAGATTTTCATGGCCGATGAAGATATCTACAAAACATCCTTCCGATGACCGGGCGCTATCGGATTATATGAATGGGTGGTGATGACCTTTGGCCTAAAGAATGCTGGAGCCACCTACCATAGAGCCATGAACTACATATTTTATGACTTAATCGGCCTGTTAGTCGAGATATACATCGACGACATCGTAGTCAAATCAAGCAGTGTCCAAAACCACGTGGCCGATCTATGTCAAGTCTTAGAAAGGGCTCGGAAATATGGACTGAAGATGAATCCTGAGAAGTGGGCCTTTGGTGTATCGGCAGGAAAATTCCTGGACTTTATTGTGCACGAGAGGGGAATCGAGGTCAGCCAATGCAATGTCGAAGCTATCAAGAATACTCAACCCCCTGCCGATAAAACTAATTTGCAGTCGTTGACCGGGAAGATAAATTTTCTCACAAGATTCATAGACTACCTCTAAAAGAAGATAGAACCGTTCACCCCGCTATTGAAGTTGAAGCCTGACCAGGAGTTTTCATGGAAAGACAAACAATAGGAATCTTTTGATGAAATCAAAGAGTACTTAAGTTCGTTGCCCGTGCTAATGCCGCCGCAAAAGGGAACCTCGTTTAAGTTGTACCTATTGGTCCATGATGAGGTCATTAGCGCGGTGTTGATTCAGGAGATCGACAGGAAGGAGAGAGTGATCTTATATCTCAACAGAAGACTCTTGGATGCCGAGACTCGGTATCCGGTGGTGGAGAAGCTTTGTTTGTGCCTGTACTTCGCATGCACTAAATTGAGACACTATCTGCTTTCTGTAGAATGCACTGTGGTGTGTAAGGCCGATGTCATTAAATATATGCTATCGACCCTTGTATTGAAAGGAAGGATCAGAAAATTGGTCCTCTGTGGGATCAGAATGGCGACTAGAGGGGGGTGAATAGGCGTCTCAACAAATTCTTGCGAATATGACATCCTTTTCAAATCACCCAACGCACCTCTAAATAAACAAGCGGAAGCAGATGTAGTAAAGACTCCGATAAAAATAGATGCTATAACCCTCCTATCTGATATTATGTAAAATGATATATTGAGGGATCGCGAGCACTGAATTTGCACACACAAAGACTGCACTTTAAAAATAGTTCTGAAACTTTTTCTGTTCTATACAAAAGACTCACATAAAAAACAATTTTAGAATGGGCTTGGTGGAACATGCGCTTGGCAGTACATGCAGTTGTTAATGGTGAAAGGCATCACTGCATATGGCAGCACATGATCGGCAAGCTGGGAAAGAAAAAGAAGGGAGAAAAATGTTTCTAGATTCAACTTTCAACCTTCAAGATTTTCAACAAATGACCACCTTCCAGAATTTTTATAGCATATAGATGAGCCCAAAACTATATGTAGTTGTGTTCAGAACCTTTTGAAAATATCAAATATGGAACCCTTGTAACTTGGACAACAAGAGTTATGTAGAACTCAAGTCCAAACATAGAATCAAAACAGATCAAAAATCACCTCAAAGATTTAATCCAAATTGAAAACAGAACACAAAACTTGTAGAAATCAGAAATTTTCAGAATCTTTTAGGCACTTTGTTGGATAGAAAAATATATGCAGTAGTGGTCCAAACCTTTTGAAAATTTCAAACATGGAACCCTTGAAACTTGGACAACAAAAGTTATGTAGAACTCAGGTCCAAAAATTGTACCATAACAGATCAAAAATCATCTCAAAGATTGAATCCAGACTGAACACTCAGCAGAAATCAGAAGTTTCTAGAACTTTTTAGGAACTTTGTTGGACATAAAAATATATACAGAAGTGGTCAAAAACTTTTGGAAACTTCAATAATGGAACCCTCGAAACATGTACAACAAAAGTCGTGAAGAACTCAGGTCCAAAAACAGCATAAAAAAAGTTCAAAAGTCAGCTCCAAAAGTTAATTACACAAGGATGAACAGTACCTACACTGGAAGCTCCTGTAGCTGCGCTAGAAGTTGCTTGATCCGACACAAAATGAATGAACAGTAAGCACGAATTAAGAGCAGCAAAAAGGCTAGAACAAAATAGAAAATGTGGTTGGTAGCCCCCAAAATATTCAGCTGAAAGAGTCCCCTAAACCCTAGGCCTTTGGGTCCTTTATATAGGCAAGCCCATTAAAGAAATCTCCAAAATGCAATTAGGGTAAAAGTTCTAGGTATTTACCTAATTGTCATAATGAATTTTCAGAATTACAAATTCTGAAAAATCCATTAATGCAAACTCCTAAGTTATTACATCATTGACCCTATTCTTTTAATATTTTTTCAGAATTAAGAATTCTAGATGACAAAATAGAAAAAATAAACTCCTAATTACTGGAATTAAAAACATTTTCTGATCCAACGGTTTTCAGCAAAAACTAACAAAGCCTCCTCGATCGCTAACATGTGACGCTAATCCGTGAACTCGACCGCTAGCAAGTCTCTCCTGCTCTCGATCCCCTCGAGCCGCCTGATCACTTGCACTAGCGTCCATTTCGTTGACTTGACCATCACGCTGTCTTGACCTTCCGTCCATCCATGTATTGCTCTATCTCCTCGTGCACTCCTGAGATCATCTCCAACTTCACCCGGCATCCTTGATCCTCTAGCATCGAGCTCCCCGCTCCCCGCTCCATCCTGCACACATGAGATAAGCCAAAACAAGATATGCAACGCACACTGATCCCCTAGGCATAATCCATATCCACACATAGATCCCATCGATGCAATCAAGCCATAACTCACTCACTCATCACTCCAGATCACTCAACCTTGTCAATCACTCATCATACAGAAAAAACCACAATACGACCTCACTTGGTTTCACAATCTCCCCCTTGATGAGTGCATTGACAACCCCAAACTTAAACATGATGAAAGTTTCAAGTTCAGCGCACAAGTGACCATAAAAACTCAGAAAATAGCAGAAATATGTAACTTGATAAAAGATCCCCTTTGGCAAAAACTCATGCATAACAAAGCATATTTGTTGGCAAAAACATCAATGCATCATGAAAGCCATTACTCCCCATTAACCAAGCAAACACATCATGTAAACCATTTCTCCCCCTTTGTCAATGCAAGCATCAAGATGATAAAAAATGCAAAGAGGGGAGTGATGGTAGAGTATAGATGCAAGCTTTTGAAACATGAGCAACTCCAATTATAGTACAAACAAGCATTTGCCTTGAATATTGTCTAAAAGTACTGTATGAAAAGCTCAGGTGAATACACTCTAAACAAAAGCATGAGCAAGTATTTTCATATTTTAGCAAATAAAAGCATCAGCACTGAGACTAGCATACTAGACATGGCAAGGCATGAGATGCAAAAGCTAATCAAATACTAACCAGATAAGCATATCCCACTACAAGGAGCTTCAGCAAACTTGATATGCAATTGATTCAAGCTTTTGATTTTTTATTTTTCATTGTAGTGCTAGGGGTTATTTGCAAGTCAACCTTATGCTAACCGACCATGATAAGCCTAGGTTGAAACCATCAGAAGCTTGAAGCAATGGTCTCGGCATACACTTCAATGTCCCAGTTCATACCAAAGTGCTATGGTAAGCAGTCTAGAACAAAGTAGTGCGACAAAGCAAACCCACCTCGATATTTTCAATTTTAGCATAAAACAACATGAATATCAATCAGTTTCATTCATTTTTTCTTTTTTTAATTTTTAGCACAATATTTTTGAAATGATCAAGTTGCGTATTAACATCCAAGTGAAAAGGACCTAGCTACCAGGTATGTAAAAGATAGCAAAAGCATTCAACCAATTCATGCTAGTTTCTAGACTAAGTAGTGATCATTTTTAAATTTTCACAAATAAAAAGCCATGCTCATGATAGATATCTGAAGTATTCAAGCCAAGTGTAATCAATAGTATTAAAGACAATACATCAAAGGCATAATAAAGCATGTACTTGTAAAAGCAATTAATCATATAACAGAAGCTCATGCAGTGCTACACAACTCCCCCTCAAAACATGCTAGAATATCTCGAATGCTCAGTGTTGGGGTGAGTGAAAAACTGTTTAGGAATCCAGCATTGTAAAACTCGAGAACCAGGTAAAGCAGTAGACTGATCATGCACATGGTATGAGTCATGATAAAAAGTGTGTGGTCTACCTCCAAAGTGTGAGCCTGGAAAATGACGAGGTCTCCTAAACTGTCGAGAATCAAAACCTCTTACATGCGGTCTAGCATCATATGAAGCATGGTGTACACCACGACGGGAAAAATCTCTCATGGGACCATGGGGAGCCTCAAAATCAGGATAAGAGTGAAAAGCAGACTCATGCATACCTAAAGATGGGTAATGCATGTCCTGAAAGCTCATCGCAAAAGAATGTCGTTCATCCTTGATACGACGAAAGAAAAACCCAACCAAATGACCCACCCGATGAAAATAGGAGCAGTGATACACTCTCTTGGGTGTGTGAACATTAGTCTCAGGCGCAAATCTCACAATTTTCTTTGGTTTTTGCTGAGGAGTTTCCTTTGGTGAATGAAGATCTTTCTTAATAGGTTGAGTAGGATTCTCGGCTTTTTGTGTGGTGTCTAACTGGGCTTTTTCTTTCTCAAGGGTAGTGGGTGGAGTGAACACAGTTTCGCTCGGAGTGTTTGAAGTGGTTCTCTCATAGCCCAACCCTAGAGCTAACCCTGCCCTGTCAGCACACAATTTTGTTTTAGCCAAAAGCAAATCCATCCTACCCTTTCCTTCAGTGCATTTTCAACCACGGAGAGAAGATAATCATTTTCACATTTTAGTTTTTCAACTTGCTCTCTAGCAAAGCTGAGTTGGTCCTTAAGGGCGATGCAGATTGGAAAAGCTGGCTGCACATCCTTATAACACTCAGCACTCTCCAATCTAGCCTTAAGTTCATCAACATGCCTATCTCTCAAATTAATGCTTTCAACAAGTAAAGGACAATTCATGCATTCGTTGATGACAACAGGACTAGACTCCACCTCCAAAAACCGCTTTTTAGTAATTTCAAGTTTTTCAACAGTTTGAGCATGTGTAAAACGCAGCTAAGCAAGTTCATTCATGACAACAAGACATGACTCACATTCAGCATCATCAGACTTAGATTTCAAAATTGCAAGTTTAGTGGAAATAGTTTCAAGTCTGAATTTTAGTTCTTTTCGTTCTTTAGCAGCAAATTTAAGTAATCTATCCTGAGAAGAAAAAAACATCATGCAATTCATCATTTTGAACAAGAAGCTAATCACGGGATAGATAAACCCCAGAAGTGTCGAGCTCGTCGCTGCTATGGTTGCCATCGACCATGAAGCAAAGGCCGGTGAGATCCATTGTCTTCTTCTCCTTCTTCTCCTTCTTGGGAGGTTCCTCCTCTTCTGAGCTTGGCTCCTCGCTTTATGTACCGTCGATGTCGCTGAGGGCAGCCACAAAAGCTCTAGCTACTCTTTTAGCCACTTTTCTGCACTTCCCTTTGAAGTAAGGTTTCTTGTTCCACTGTGGTGCTTGTGCTCATTTTCATTTTTCAGTTTTAATTTAGGGCAATTCGCTTTTATGTGAGAAAGGTCTCCACATTCAAAACATCCCTGCGACCCTCCTCTCCTTTGGTCTTGTCTATCATTGTAGAAACATGTAAACTTCTTAACAATGAGAACTAGCTCCTCATCATCTAGAGTGTCCACTTGTTCTTTTATGACAGAGACAAGGGAGGACAAGTCAAAACCACCAGAATAAGAACAAACTATAGAACCACCAGAAAAGTTACCTCCAGATGAGGTACCACTGCCAGGACCGGAAATCAAAGCAATAGAAGGCAACAAAGAGTTTCCAAATCCTGGACGAGATGCCTTGGCAATCTCAGTGGACTTGAGCTTACTAAAGAGTTCATCGTAAGTCAAGGTATCAAAGCCTGTCGACTCTTCAATACTAGGGATCTTCGTCCCCCATATGCTACGATCAAGAGCATAGAGAAGTTTGATAGCTCTATCACAGTCAAAGTAGGGTCTCAGGAAGTCCCAATCTTGAGGGCCCCCTCATCGAAGCCTGATGGAGGTAAGTCCCCTGAACTAGACGAGGCCAGCACCAGAGCCTGGTCTGATCATCCGAACAAGGCTGGTCCAATTGGTAGGGTCCGCAGCGAAGGGCCCTCCGATTGTGAAACACATGAGGCTGACCTGGGTGATACCCCTTCGGCCAAAAATCACAGAAACAGGATGGTGGTGCCTGGTACCAAGCCACAACCATCTTGGGCACCTCTCGGCATGTCCAAATCACAAAAAAGACGCCTACAACGCATACGAGCACAGGAGATGCACGAGAGAAAGGCCGAGGAGGAGTGGGATGTCATATTTGAAGAGATCCGCCCCCGGCCAGCTAAAAGACAGGTATGGAGGATCAATCCGGTTGAGATAACCAACCCGGCTCCATGTCCGCTCGACGATGACTACTCACCCATCTCTAAGGGGTCCGCACCTTAGGCAATGGACATCAACGTCGTCATGCTGCTCGGCGAGTTCGCCCTACCACAAGACGAGGCCGAGGTCACCCAGTTGAACCTCGGCCCGTGCAACGCTATTTTTGAGAAACCCAAGGATACGGCTCGCCATCTAAAACCTCTCTACGTCACAGGTCACATTGATGGGAAGCCGATCTCTAGGATGCTTGTTGACGATAGCACCACTGTTAACCTAATGCCTTACTCACTATTGAAGAGACTTGGCAGGGATGAGGAGGACTTGAAGAAAACTAACCTAATGCTCAACAACTTCAATGGCGAGAGTTCTGAGGCCAAAGGCGTACTCTCCATAGAGTTAACAGTAGGCAACAAGACATTGCCGATAGCATTCTTCATCATTGACGTGCAAGGTAACTACAGCGTGCTGCTCGGGCGTGACTGGATTCATGCAAACTACTGCATTTCTTCTACTTTGCACCAATACCTGATACAGTGGGACAGCGATGATGTGGAGGTCATACCAGCGGACACTTTGGCCTAGGTGGCATTGGCCGATGCATCCATTGACACCATCCACAACAAAGTAGAATGTTTATCATATATGGATCTTTCGGAGTACGACTTCGTTAGCGTGTCTGGAGGACGTTTCGTACCAGTTTCTGTAAACCCGGCTAGTGTAGCACGGCTATTTCTAAATTAGTACTTATGACTAGCAAAAGTAATCTAGATTGGCTAAAGTCTCGTGTAGAGCAATATCGGTCTGCTAAATATGGTATTACTGAGGCCATCGAAGATTTTAGCGAACTAGAAAAATTAGGACAAGGTTTTGCGTCGGTCGACCCTTTAGAAGAAGTCGACATAGGCGATGGTAGCATCCCAAGGCCGACTTTGTAAACCAACATTTATAGGCTGATGAAAAGGCCGAAGTAATAAAGTTGCTTCGATCATACGTTGAATGTTTCGCATGGGAATATAGCGAGATGCCCGGACTAAGCCGCAAGCTCGTGGAGCATCGGCTACCTATTAAACCTAGATTTAGGCCTTATAAGCAGCCTCTGTGTCGCTTTAATTCAGCCATCTATGACCGAGAGGTTGAGTTTATTAGGCCCTGTAGGTATGCTGAATGGGTTGCTAACATTGTGCCTATATAGAAGAAGGGGAGCAACAAGATACGAGTTTGTATTGATTTCAGGGATCTGAACAAGGCCACTCCAAAGGATGAGTATCCCATGCCAATAGCCGACATGCTAATCAACGATGCTTCAGGACACAAGGTACTAAGTTTTCTTGATGGCAACGCTGGTTATAATCAAAATTTTATGGCAAAAGAGGACGTCTATAAGACAACCTTTCGATGTCTGGGTTTTGTCGGCTTGTTCGAGTGAGTTGTTATGACTTTTGGTTTAAAGAATGCTGACGCTGCATATCAACGTGCTATGAACTTGATATTTCATGACTTGTTGGGAGTTATGTTAGAAGTATACATAGATGATGTTGTAGTCAAATCGGAGACTGGAAAACCACTTAGCCGATTTGAAAGTTGCTTTTGATAGAATGCGACAGTATGGTTTGAAAATGAACCCGCTCAAATGTGCTTTTAGCGTGTCGGCAGGCAAGTTTTTAGGATTCATGATTCATGAAAAAGGTATAGAAATTAATCCTAAGAGGCTTGAGAAGATTAGAAACTTTGCAGCACCGACATGAAAGAAAGATGTGCAAAAGTTGCTAGGAAAGATAAATTATTTGCGTCGCTTTATATCTAACTTGTCTGGCAAGATTGATGCCTTTGTCCCTATACTCCGGCTAAAGAGTGAAGCCGAGTTCACTTGGGGGGCAAGTCAACAAAGCGCCTTTGAAAATATTAAAGAGTGCTTATCGTCACCACCCGTGGTAAGAGCACCAAAAGCTGGAATTCTGTTTTGGTTGTATATCGCTGCCGAAGATAGCGTGATAGGGGCCGTGCTAACCCAGGAAGTAGAGGGAAGAGAGTACATCATCACATTCTTGAGCCGCCGCCTTCTGGACGTTGAAACTAGGTACGTGTTTGTGGAGCGTTTATGTTTATCACTTTATTACGCGTGTACCAAATTATGTCACTATCTTCTCCCTACTACATGTATTGTCGCTTGCCAAACCGATGTTATAAAATACATGTTGCAAAAACCGATTCTAAGTGGAAAAACCAGAAAGTGGGCTTACGCTTTGATCAAGTATGATTTGTCCTATGAACCTCTAAGAGCTATGAAAGGCCAAATTGTTTCTAATTTTATATTTTATCACCACGTGGACGTCAATTGGGGTGACGATATTGCTCTAATTGAGATAGTACCATGGAAACTTTATTTTGATGGTTCAGCTTGCAAGAATGGCAAAAGGTATTAGGGTGGTTCTCATATCAACTAGTGGGATGCACTTTGAAACCTCGGCCCGGTTAGAATTTCCCTCTACTAATAACCAAGCTGAATATGAGGCTTTATTACTAGGACTTGAATTACTAGAATCCATGGGTGTTAAACATGTTCATGCGCATGGTGATTCTTTGTTAGTAGTGCAACAAGTAGCTAAGAGTGCTCAATGTTTTAATGGCTTGCTAAATAGTTACATGGATAAATTTCTCAAGTGTCAAGAGAAGCCAATTCAATTGCAAATGATTTGGCTCAACAAGCATCTGGCTACCAAGCCAGGAGAGGAAAATTTTCTATACAGGAAAAGCCAATGCTTGGTCTTACTACCGAAGCCAGAAGCTTTAGGCATATGCGAGGTCTGTCAAACCCTACGGGACGAACCCCTTCAGCCACCGGAGGATGTCACGTGTTAGAGCCCTCGTGCTGGAACACCCCATCCACCGAAGGGACTTGCACGCCGGAGCCCCTGCACTGAAGCCCACTGGACAACAGAGGTCTTTGGGAACTGGACCCCTCTGGCGGGAGGCCTCGGTCTGATTGGCTCCGCACAACCAATCCAAACAGCCTTCGACAGAAATGGGAAGGGCCCGTGGGGCACTTCAAAGTTAGCAATTTAGACATCACTCTAGGAAAGGAGTTAGCAAACCCTCTGGATGTCCGTAAGGATGATTGGATAATTCCAATCGTCTAGTATTTGAGTAATCCCGATCAAAGGGTTGATGAGAAAGTTCGGTGACAAGCGTTTAAATTTGTGTTGCTAGATGATGTATTGTATCACCGAACTATTGATGGAGTACTTTTAAAGTGTTTAGACGATGAACAGTGCAAAGTAGCTACGGGAGAAGTCCATGAACAGCTTTGTGGCACTCATTAGTTGGCCCAGAAAATGAGTTGGATGGCCGAACGAGCAAGTTATTACTGGCCGACTATGACTGAGGATTGTTTTAGATATTATAGAGGGTGTGAAGCGTGCTAGAAGTTTGGTAATATTTAGTTAGCTCCTGCTTCATCACTTAACCCTATTATCAAGCCATGGTCGTTCCGAGGTTGGGGTTTAGACTTCATCGGCCAAATTTATCCTCCTTCTTGAAAAGGGCATCAGTTCGTGTTGATGGCAACAGATTACTTCACCAAATGGACCGAAGCCATGCCTCTCAAGAATATGACTCACAATGAGGTAACTGATTTTATCTTGAAGCATATTATACATAGATTCAGTATTCCCCAAACTCTCACTACAGACCAGGGTACTTCATTTGTTTCTAAAGAAGTGAGAGATTTTGCCGAATTTTATGGTATTAAGTTGATAAAATCTTCACAATATTATGCTCAGGCCAATGGTTAGGCCGAGTCTAGTAATAAAACTGTGATTAAGCTCATTAAGAGGAAAATTGAAGAGTTCTCTAAGAGATGGCATGAAGTGCTTTTCGAGGCGCTATGGGCTTGTAGAGTCGCAAAGCACGGTGCTACCAAAGTTAGTCCATATGAGCTAGTATATGGACAAGATGTCGTTCTACCTATAGAAGTGGATCTTGGCTCTTTAAGAGTTCTAAAGCAAGATGGCTTATCGGTCGATGAATATGGAACTCTTTTGAAGGAAAATTTAGAAGAAGTGACCGATAAGAGGTTGAGGGATTTAGAAGCTATAGAGATAGACAAGAGGAGAGTAGCTAGAGCCTACAATAAGAAAGTTAAACCAAAATCGATTCAAGTTGGTGACTTGGTTTAGAAGACGATTTTGTCCTTAGGCACTAAGAGCCCCAAATTTGGTAAGTGGTCACATAGTTGGGAAGGCCCTTTCAAAATAGCCGAAATTGCTCCAGGTAATGCATATGTGCTAGAATCTCTACAAGGATAGCGGTTTCGAAGACCTTTGAATGGCATGTACTTGAAAAAGTATTTCTCGAGTGTGTGGCAAATCACTTGAAAGTGTCGAGAGGCCAATATGTGAGGTATCATCCTTAGCCCGTTATGCTTTTAGTTAACTTAGTTCACTAAAAGGTAGGGGGCATGTGTTGATAGCAAAAAATGGCATTAAATGGTCAAGAGTGTCATAATATCAATTTTGGTAATTTGGGCCAAAAATACACATGTCCTGGATCAGGTCGAAGCCCTACAGGGCCGAAGGCCCATTGAGCTCTGGGCTTCAGAAACCTTTCCAGCGGCCTGCTAGCTTTGGCCCGAAGGCCTTCGGAGGCCCGCCTCGCTGAAGCTTCGTCCCAAGGAGTAGGCTTCGGTGGGCCTTGCCGAAGGCCCACTTCGGGATGATTTCTAGAGATAGAGTTTGAGTCTCATTCTGGCTAATTTTATCCCTACACGTGATTAGGCCGAATCCTACCAGATTAAGCTTAGAGATTAGAAGACTAGCCCCTACAAATATAGGGGTGAGGCCGGTTCATTAACCCCCCAAAACAAATCAATCACAAAGCCCTAGCTTTGAACCATACTTTTACTTTTATTTACCTTTCTGCAACCTTCATGGGTTTTCCTGGAAGCCCTCCACCGGCCACGTAGAAACAGTGGTAATCCTTTCTACTTCACCTGTGAAGTACCCATTAATCTACGTAACAGATTGCTATTACCTTGTTACTTCGCCTGTGAAGTATCTGCTAATCTACGTAACAGATTGTTACCTTCGTTCCTCTACTGCAACACTTAGAAGATTCGGTCCCTGGGCCGAATTGGCACTTGATCTCTATTCTGTTGCAGGTTTTCATGCCCGGTTCCATTTCGCCGGAGGTGTCCGGAGCCAGGAGACTGGTTTTAGAGGCTGCCAGAACATCCCTCGTCAGGAGCACTGCTTCGATTACCTGTGTCGGACCGTCACGTCGTTGTTGGTTTGGCTAGGTCCCACGCGCTGGCATGCTCCGTAGTAGGCTTCATTAAGACCGGCTTCACCACGCTTGTACCCTGTGCCAGACGAAGTCACGCCAGTGCGTTGCGTAGGAGATATTTTTTCGTGTCAAGGACTTCGCACCGAACCCCGCTGTTCGGAGGTGATTTCGTGTCGAGATCTGTTCGGAGCCTCCCTTCGGCCAGATTAGTCCGAACGCTGAAGGTACCGTTCGGCGAGACCCTTCGCATTAGACACCGAAGGTACCCTTCGATGATACCCTGCACGTAGTACACTTCGAATCAGCTAGGCTCCGGCCAGCTTGCTGAATGTTTTATTTAATATATATTTTTGGCTAATTGGATTATTTCTATGTGTCTGATTACCTAGCGACTCCACCCCCTTGCCACTGTTAAGGGTAGTTGGAACACGACGTTAGTGTTGTGTTACGCTTAGGCTTGTCCCTAAGTATCCGCACACTTTTGGATCGTCGAACTGACCCAAGTTTGGGGGCACGTTTTCGTGTAAACAATTATGTCAACATGTTTGAGTGGTTTAGATTGTGAAGGCAAACTTTCTCAAGGACTAGGTCTCCAGAAGGGATGACCCTGTGGGAAAGTTGTATTTCTCGATCCTGGGAGAAGATGATCCATGTACAATACAAGAGGAAGGTATTGATAGGAGGAGCCCTTTGCTGGACAAATACATTCCTACCCTCAATCTTACATACGTCATTACAAACCATGTATCCATAATTGGTAGGGGTACGATGGTACCGGTTCCGCACGTTTCCCTGGAAGAACTACATGTGGTAGGTGAGACGACACACGCGTGTGGTCCCATCGTACACCTAGTCACGATGCGACCGCTACAGACACTCGCGTCCCATTCTACAGGAACCACATGACGCTGTGGCTGTCATGTCTTCACTTTAGTGGTTTCCATTTGAGGACCACAGGAATCCAGAGGGCTTCGCACTAGGCCTCTGTCATGGCCTTCTTCGAAACCGTCCACTGGAGATCTCCGGCCTCCGAAAGGCTCTGCTCCAAACTTTCATCGTGGTCTTCCAAGGAACCATCCATCAGAGACCTCTGGCCCCGGGCAGGCTCCGCATTAGGCCTCCTTTGACCTCGGACGCACCCGGTACACCTCGGTCGACTACCCCGCAGCTTCACACCTGATAATTAAGACCTCATTGACGTAGGTTGCGTGATTGCGTCGTAATGTACAATCTTGCCATGGCTACCGTCAGGATTATTTCCCCCAACAGTAGCCCCTCGCATGTGCCTGTTCGGTTGACCTGCAAGTAAGAAGGGGGGATGCAATAGAAATAATGCTGCAATAAAATCCTTGAAAAACGAGTGACCTCTGGAGTGGTTTTGGAACGTCCTGACGACATAGGGGTTTGAACCGCCAAGACTAGGTAGATGAAACGTCTCAATGTATGGACTCCCATCACGGGGCTCAGTCTCCTAGGGCGTCCCTTCAGAATCGCCCACCGTGGCCCACACACCATCCTCAGGGGAATATGAACCGGTGTGGTGGTGGCACGCCGCGTGGCCCCAAGCCCCTATATAAGGCTGTAGCCCTTTGACCATGGTCGAGCCCTCCAAATGCTTTCAATCTCCTTGCTCACGGCTTCTCGCCCACATATAGTGCCCGACCCCATCCATCGACCTTCCTATTCTCAAATAGCCCCGTGCCTCAAAGAAGATGACGAAGAAAAAGAGTGTTGCCTCCGCCGTCGATCCCCACTTCATTCAGCAACAAGCAGCGGCGGCAGTAGCAGCACCGAGTTCTGCAAAAGCTCATGGTACTCAGGACTTCCGACCGCCTTCAGAGAAGTTCACTGACCCGACCTTGGTCTTGGAGAGAACCATTTGCACTGTGGAGTCGTTGAGGAGCGCGATCCAGGACTGCCTTGACTCTAGTATCGAAGCGAGGCTCTCAGGAGCAGAACCGACTTTGGATCCATGTGTAGGAGAGGTAGTCATCTTCGAGGAATTCTTTGAAGCTGGGATCGGGTTCCCCACTTCAGAACTCTTGGCGGGGGTCCTCCGCTTCTTCAACTTGGACCTACCGCACCTATCCCCGAATGCCATCGCTCGTTTGGTCGTCTTCAAGTGGGCCATGAGGGCGGAGGGCTGCAGGGGAGCGCCAAAGTCTTCGCAAACATGCATGAGGCTTCTTGCCAGCCCAAGAAGCGGGACAAGCCCGATGGTTCTACCTTGATCCTAGCGTATGGGAACGTCAACTTCCAGTTTCGGAAGGAGTATGCGGTCTCCTTCCCTGCAAAGGCCATCAACGAGCGGTGGTACTCCAACTGGCAGGGCCCCTTCGCTAGATTTGGTACCGGAGAGAGGATGACATCACAGCGGACGATGGCTCGGTCTTCGCCTGTGTCCAACTCTTGCAAATAGTAGTTCGACGAATGAGCATGCGTGTAACACCCTACTTTTCTAATCAACAATTAACTGCCAAAACAAAAAAATAGAACTAATTCCTCTGTAATAGCGAGGTCATCCACCCACAATCACAGGCAGTTTATAACTTATCACAAAAAATATATCAACTTTATCAAAACTCACAGTCATAAACATTTCTATGACTAGCAACCCAACTGGTTTCAAAATTCAACTTATTACAACACAATCTACATGTTACAAATTACAACTATTTTAAACATGGTTTCATTTATGATTATAGATGGTGAAGTGATAAGTGCCACTACAAATCCCATACCACAAATAGGTAGATTCAATGAGCAAACACACCTGAAATAGAATTAGAAAAAGAGAGACAAGCTCAGCAAGCAACAATTATGAATATAAACATATATTACTCATTCACAAGTTGTTTTGCAATTAACCAATTGCTTCATCTAATAAATTTCAACGTGCTTTTATCAACTATCATGGTATTGAATTTCACTCCTCAAAATTCTTATATATCCAATCATCACATAAATATATGTATGCCATGATGCAACTCCATTTGAGAGTTTATGCTAGATATACTAGCCTCTCATGCAACTCCAATTGAGAGTTGTGTGCTAGATATACTAGCCTCTCATGCAACTCCATGTACCGGTACGAGTCACACACGATGGTAGTGACTAGCTTTTATCACCTTATGCAATGCATATGTGCATATGTATGCATGTGAATTGACGTCAATTCTTATAATTTCTTTGATGCAACCTGATATCCACAAAATAGCCCACCTGAATATGGATGGACTAAATTTAAAAGCAACATCTCAAGTTTATTTAACTTGAGAAAGAAGTAAGATATGAATATAAACATAACATGTTACTTGTCTTTATACCGGTGTCGACAAAGAACACTATATGTTTAATTGCGATCAGAAGGGTTACCACCTGTATAAACACATATTGAGTATTACACGATCAAAGTACAAACAACACCAAAGAATTCTTTCTACACTTCTTAACGCCGTTTATACGATGTTATTTGGTCTACTTCATAGTAACCAAAATTGTTTTTTCTTCAAGAAAACAACATATTTTCAACTATATGTCACTTTGCAGGGATGCTTCTGGGGGCCTGGTGGCTGCCGAGGCGTTGTCCGCCCCCGGCGGACATGGTTGCGTAGGAAGCAGGCGAGGGGGTCTCCATCGATCCGCAAGCCACCGTAGCTCCGTACGAGGTGGCCGAGGAGACGTTGGCTAGTTCCCGATCAGCTAGCAGAAGTGGTCGGGAAGGCCAATGTCGTGGCCGAGCAAACATCCGCATGGCATGTTTCTCCGGTGCACTCCTTAGGGGGCTTCTTTCGGACGCTGGACGTCGAATGGTCTCCGATGGCCGAGCGATCTCCGGGTTCCTTGCCAAATGGTGTCGGGACCGGTAATCTACTCCGCGTGAGCCTACATTTTTCGGCTCCCACCATCTTCATTTGCGTGCATTGTTTATGAACACTTGCCTATTTCGTAGGTAACTTGGGGGAGGTGCCTCCTTAGACCCTCTGCTCCCTCAGGAAGGTGTCGATGTGAGGGTGGAAGATTTCGTCGAGGTGGTTGTTGTGCTAGAATCCAACGAAGAGGTCAACTCAGTGAAGACTCCGAGGGGGCCTTTCATTGCTCCATGGCTTCTCCAGAGGTGGGGACCAGCTATGTCCACGGTGGCATTCCCTACTGGCCCCATTCATAAGATTCTAGCTGGACATCGCCATGAAGATGGAGCCCCTACACTAGGCCTACATGTCCTTGAGGGGCACCGACCTGGTCTGTGAGGTTGGTCAGTCGGATGGGGCCGGCTTGAATTTTTCCATAGAGCGTGCGGCCTGCCAGGTATGCTTTCTTAAGCATCTTCGGTCACATCCTCTTTTACCCTTCCTTCCCTTCACCTTCATTTGCTTTCTTTTTTTCGCAACTCGCCGTCTTGGCCCAGGGAACTTCGATGTCCCTTTTCACCAAATGCAGTAGGCTTGAGTGTGAGGTTGCGGGGCTCTGTGAATGCATCGGCTCTACCGAGAGAGAGGTGTGAGGTCTTCGAGCCGACCAGGATACCTTGGCCACCAAAGCTGTAAAGCTTTGAGAGCAGGTGGCCGAGGCCAAAGGACTCTGAGCTCTCGTAGCTGAGGTCAATGGACTCCAAGCCTGGGCGGCTGAAGTCGAGGCTCTCGTGGCCCGAGTGGCTGAGGTCGATGAGCTTCGAGCGTAAGTGGCCGAGGTCGTCGAGCTCCGAGATCGAGCAGCTGAAGTCGATGACCTCCGAGCATGGGTGGCCGAGGTCGACGAGCTCCCACTCCAGGCGGCCGAGGTCGAGGAGCTCACGACACAGATAGCTGAAGCCAAGGGCATCAAGGTTCTGAGGGACAAGCTGGAGAAGATGGTCTCGGATCTAGCAGCTTTGAACGAGAAGCTGAAGGTGTCATTGGCAAAGTATGAGAAGGCAGCGTTCGATGCCATAGGCACCCTCAAGGACATTTTGGAGCACTTCGGGATGTCTTGTTCTTCGGATTTCAACGTCACGCGGGAGCCCCTGAGCCGATGACTGAAGTTCATTCGTGTTGCCGCGAGGAGTATGGATGTTACTGTAGCCAAGTACGAGTAGGTCTTTGGGCTAGTGGCCGCCCTTGGCATCCTCCACCACCTCGAGGCCATCGGCGGTGCCATCCTAGTGGGAGTGGGGACGGTCCCCGTAATCTTCGCAGGGGGCGCCTCCTCGCTCTGACTCCACCCATGATGAAGGCCTGGAAAGTATTCCAAGCACCTTGGAAGGCTGATGGCCCATCAGCGGTGAAGACTTCGACAGACGTGGCTCATCGCTTGAGTCTGCCGTGAGTGCAGCCCCTTCCAAAGCCTACTCCCGCTGTTCTACCTTCGGGCCCTAAGGTGTAGTTTCCTTAGGGCCTTTTCCTGTAAAGTTAATCTTGAAAGCAAGGGTTTATGACTTTATAAATGAGAAAACCTCTTTTGGACATTTCTCAATATTTGATTGACGTCTCGAATTATGAGGTTGAAGTACTTGATGCGACGGAAGCTCTTCGTCATCAGTAGGCTATTTTTGAAGCCCTTATGTCTAGTAGAAATGCTCGTTTTACTATCCCTCGCAATAGTCAAGGGAGCATTATCCTTGAAATTTTGCACGAAGTATTCGCTTTCATACAAGAAGAAGAGAGGGAGGTGAGGGCTTAGTCTTTGTCGCTTGAGCCTATGAACTGGTCCGATGTGGAGCAGGACCCTGATGAGTAAGAGCTCGGAGGTCGACCCTTTTGGACTTGGGCACAACTGCAGGAGAACCAGAGGTCCCGGAGGGCTTCGAAAAGGATGAAGAAGGCGTGAGCTAGGTCCACAGGGAGGGCCCTCATAGCCCCTAGTGCTCCGGGAGCGCTGGTTGGAGAGGGTTCTCAAAGCCGAGCTAGTTTGTAGGATCAAAAGGGTTTCAGGTTTCTTCTCAGGTTAGACACTAACTTTTCATAGGGCCCTAAGTGTTGCTCGAATCTCAGCCATGTTGTTATTGTAATAATAATTTGAATGAGATTGGATCGCTTATTCTGTTTCGATGCTTTGGATTTATTATTGCCCCTTATGAAATCGGGTCTTTTATTTTGCATTGACGCTTCGAACTTATTACCATCCCCTGCCCCTCCTTGCGGGTAGGTGGCTTGCTAGCTTCGCGCAATGATCGTTGTCGTAATTCGGAGCATATATTTCGCGGTGTCTTTGAGTCGTTAGGTTTGTGATGTAGGGCGTGGATGTCTCGCCTTGACCATTCGGAACCCTTTAGTATGGATGCTTTGATCCGCGGGTTTGAAATCTGAACCGTGGATGCTTCAGGCCGAGGGCTCGGAATTCGGAGTATGGATGCTTCAAGCTGGTGGCCCGGAATCCTTAGTTAGGATGCTTCAAGCCAGTGCCTCGGAATTGATGTAAACTAGGGTTCCCAATCTCCCGAAAGGTTATGATATCTCTTGATTTGGTGGAGTCTCTACACAAATCACCCGACTTCTGGACGGCACGTATTGAGCCCGTAATCACAGCACAATGTCTCCTCTGGTTATCGACCGAACGGTTCTCGGTCGACCTCGCAAGAAGGCTAATCCTTGGCTGTGAATCGAAGAACACAAGCAAGAACCAAGAAGAATGCAACCGAATTGCAGATGTATGATTAAACTCACAAATTGGGGTTCTACAAACCGATATGACGGTGAAACTGTTCTGGACAGAATAATCTAAGCAAAAACCCCTGAGAGATAGTGGCGGCTGCTATTTATATAGGATAATGAACGTGGTTTAACCCTAAAATGCATCCTTAAGGGACTCCAACTCGGTACATGGGCCAAAGGCCCAAACAGTGACGCGGCACCGAAACAGTTCTGGAAATCGGTACTGTTTTGACAATTGTTGATGACTCCGATTTTATCTTGATGTGTGGTTGGTCCCATTGGAAAGGTTATCTTCTCATCTTTCCAACCATATGTGGAACGTCAAAATCGGAGGTCGTATGCATCTTGGGCGTCTGTTTTACTGTTAGGTGGTCCTAGAGTCCGAATGTGACTCGAGGTCGACTTGGATCAGATATCCAACTTGGCTTGCACTCCCTTGCTGTACCTCCCCGCCTCCAAGTCCTTCATGAATCTCCTGATCCTCTCCTTGGTTCCCAATCACAATATAATCATTAGGTAGCAATCTATTCTCAAATTCATAATTTGAAATGCTTAGGAACGAGCTCACCTCTAAATTCAAGTGTCGTGCACGAGATCTAGTGATCAGACCTTGAATGTCCAGCGGATAAGTGATGTCCTCATCATCCTCCCCCTCTTGAATTGGAGTCATCCTCGACTCTAATGTATCATCTTCCCCCAAGTAAGGCTTCAAATCTGAAATGTTAAAGGTAGGACTGACCCCGAACTTGGGAGGCAACTCAAGTTTATATGCATTATCATTAATCTTCTCAAGTATTTTGAAAGGACCATCAGATCTAGGCATCAACTTAGACTTTCTTAAATCTGGATATATATATATATATATATATAGTGTGTAACCAAACTAAATCGCCCTGTTCAAGCTTAACTTCCTTTCTACCTTTACTACCAGCAAGCCTATACTTTTCATTTATCTTTTCAATGTTTTCCTTAGTTGTTTCATGTAGTTTCAAAATAAATTCAGCACGTTCTTTAGCATCATTATGTATTCTCTCACTAGTAGGTAAAGGCAAAATATCGATAGGAGCACGAGGGTTAAAACCATACACTACCTAGAAAGGACTTATTACCTTGGTGGTAGAATGTGTTGCTCGGTTGTATGCAAACTCCACATGAGGCAAACATTCTTCCCACATCTTCAATTTTTTCTTCAAAACAGCCCTCAACATGGAGCCTAAAGTGTGGTTGACCACCTCTGTTTGGCCATCAGTTTGTGCGTGACAAGTGGTAGAAAATAATAATTTGGTACCCAACTTGTTCCACAAAGTACGCCAAAAGTGACTCAAAAATTTTGCATCACGATCTGAAACAATAGTAGAAGGCATACCATGCAAACGTACAATTTCTTTGAAAAGGAGGTCAGCAATATGGACAACATCATCACTTTTATGACATGGTATAAAATGTGCCATCTTAGAAAATCGATCCACAACAACAAAAATGCTATCCCTCCCCCTCTTTGTTCGTGGCAAACCCAACACAAAATCCATAGAAATATCCGCCCATGGAATAGATGGAACAGGGAGAGGTATGTATAAACCGTGTGGATTCAATCGAGACTTAGCTTTTTGACATGTATTGCAGCGACCGACGAACCTCTCGACGTCTCTCCTCATTCTTGGCTAAAAGAAATGTGAGGCCAAAACATCTTCTATCTTTTTAGCACCAAAGTGCCCCATCAAGCCTCCCCCATGTGCTTCCTGCAGCAACAAAAGGTGAACAGAACCAACTGGAATGCACAAGCGGTTAGCCCTAAACACAAACTCATCATTGATCACGAATTTGTTCCATGTATGTCCCTCTTTACAATTCAGCAGCACATCTTTAAAATCAGGATCATTTGCATATTGTTCTTTTATTGATTCAAGTACAAAAATCTGACAATCAAGTTGGGACAACAAAGTATAGCGCCTAGACAAAGCATCAGCAATGACATTATCCTTCCCTTTCTTATGCTTAATGACGTAAGAAAAGGACTCAATAAATTCAACCCATTTAGCATGTCTACGATTCAGATTTGTTTGAGAGCGAAGATACTTAAGCGATTCATGATCAGAATGTATAATAAACTCCTTAGGCCACAAATAATGAAGCCACGTCTCTAAAGAACGTACAAGAGCATACAATTCCTTATCATACGTAGAGTAGTTTAGAACAGGACCATTTAATTTTTCGCTAAAGTATGCAACAGGCTTACCTTCTTGCATCAACACACCACCAATGCCAATTCCACTAGCATCACATTCAAGCTGAAATGTCTTACCAAAATTTGGAAGTTGTAGCAGTGGCACATGTGTTATCTTGTTCTTCAAAGTGGTAAATGCCTCCTCTTGTGCTTGTCCCCAATGAAACACCATACCCTTCTTTGTCAACTCGTGCAGCAGCGCAGCGATGGTGCTGAAATCCGGAACAAAGCGACGATAGAAACCTGCAATACCAAGAAAACTCCTCACTTGTGTGATGGATTTGGGGGTCGGCCAGCTCTTTATGGCTTCAATTTTTGTCTCGTCCACCTCAATTCCCTGTGGAGTGACAACGTATCCAAGAAAAGATACTCGATTCGTGCAAAATATGCACTTATCAAGGTTAGCGAATAAACGTGCATCGCGTAAAACATTAAAAACGACACGTAAGTGATCCATATGTTCATCCAAAGACTTGCTATAAATCAAGATATCATCAAAGTAAACCACCACAAATCGACCAATAAAAGCCCTCAAAACCTCATTCATTAAGCGCATGAAAGTACTAGGTGCATTAGTTAAACCGAAAGGCATTACTAACCACTCATACAACCCAAATTTGGTTTTAAAAGTTGTTTTCCACTCATCGCCAAGTTTCATTCGAATCTGATGGTAACCACTACGCAAGTCAATTTTTGTGAAAACTATAGAGCCACATAATTCATCAAACATGTCGTCAAGTCTAGGAATAGGATGACGATACTGAATAGTAATATTATTGATAGCCCTACAATCAACACACATATGCCAAGTATCATCTTTCTTAGGAACCAAAAGTACAGGAATGACACAAGGGCTAAGGCTTTCACATACATACCCGTGGTCCAAAAGGTCTTGGACTTGTCGCTGAATTTCCTTAGTCTCCTCGGGGTTGGTTCTATGAGCAGCACGGTTTGGCAATGTTGTACCCGGAATCAAATCAATTTCATGCTCTATTCCTCTGATAGGTGGTAGCCCCAGTGGTATCTCGGATGGAAAAATGTCCTCATATTCCTGCAAAAGGTTAGTGGCAGCAGGAGGTATCGAACTAGCAATGTTATCAAGTGAGAACAAGGTCTACGTGCAGGCCAAAGCATAGCAAACATCATCATTAGAAATTTCAGAAAGGTCACATTTTCTAGGAAGCATGACATCACCCTTTAATTTAATTTGATTATCTTGTTTTGGTGGGTAAAGTGACTTAACAACTTGTTGATTTTTAGAATTAGCACCATTCAAACTAGCAGCATGGTCTTTATCAGCTTGTACAATTTCAGCAGGGGTCAAAGGTAGCAAAGTATTTTTCTTTCCTTTATGCATAAAAGTGTATGTATTACTTCTACCATGGTGTGTAGCATTATTATCAAATTCCCGAGGACGACCCAATAAAAGTGAACAAGCTTCCATAGGTACCACATCACAATCAACATGACTAGCATAGAAACCAATGGAAAAAGAAACTCTGCAAGTATGTGTTACCTTAGCTTTTCCAGCATCATTAAACCACATGATATGGTATGGATGTGGGTGGTGACGGCTGGGCAAGTCAAGCTTCTTTACCAAATCTGAACTCACCAAATTATTGCAGCTACCTCCATCAATGATGACACGAGCTTGTCGATTGTGGATGAGGAAGAAGGTTTGGAAAAGGTTGTGGCGTTGAAGCTTCTCTGGTTGTTGCAACTGTGTGTTAAGCATGCGGTGCATGATGATGCTCCGAAAACCTGCCGTTTCCATGCTACCAAGGACATCACCGTCGTCCTCTGTCGCATCTTCTGTCGCATCATCTTCGATGTCAGAGGTGTTGATGTACCCATCATCCATAGCGATGTATGTTTGCTGACTTGGGAAATCCTTCCACACGTGGCCAAATCCGAGGCAGCGATGGCACTGAATGCCAGGCGTGCGTCCTATAGAAGGCACGGAGGAGGCACTTGTCGTTGGAACCTGCAAGTTTTTTTACCTGAATCCAAAGGTTTAGGTGGTGCAGCCACTCCGGCATCTGTCGATCATTTGCTCGATGGAGGGGCGCCCGAAAGGAGGAGGTCTTGGTCAGGCCAGAAGATGTCGTCGAACGCTGCATGTATGTGGTGCCGACCTTGCTCTTGTCCTGCAAAGCACGTCCCTGCAACTCTTTTTCTGCAAACATAGCCAACTGAAACAACTGGTTGATAGTGTTAAACTCCTTATAATCCACTATGTCCTAAATTTCACGCCGCAAACCCGAGTAAAAATGACAAATAGAATCCTCGAGGCCCTCTACTATGCCACAACACATCAAACCCTTTTGAAGCTCACCATAATAAGTCTGCACAGAATTATGGCCCTGTTCTAAGCGCATCAAGCGATTACGCAGATCTCTATTATAAGAAGGGGGAACAAATCTATCGCGCATAGCAACCTTAAGTTCGTCCCATGTAGTAGGTGCAAGCCCCGCGGAAGTTAAACCAGTCCACCAAATGATAGCAAAATGGGCACTAAATTTCTGTTCAACAGTCATCTCCCAATCAAGATATCCCTCAGCATCATAATGTCTGGAAAATGAAAGTATACTGAATTTAATTTTAGCATAAGGGTCATCGTGAGCACAGCTATGATTTCCACCCATACCTACGGTGTAGGTGCGTAGACAATGTCGAAGTCGCGCATCTCTGGTGGTTGCGTCCACGTCCTCATCTCTATCGGGTGGGGATGAGTTTCCAATGCAGCCACCCTGTCGGTTAGAGTAGATATACGTTTATCCAAGCGCTCAAGGGACTCTTGGAGTCTGAGGTCCTTGATGGCAGTGGTGATTGTCTAGGTGAGAGCTTCTATCATCGCCTTCTGCCCCTGCTCAAGGGCCTCACGTAATTGACCCTGGCTCACACACTCGTTGAAGTCCTTTGGGGTTGCACCTCCATCATCACCTGCCATTGTAGACACAAAAAAACAGGAACAAACAGTGAAGGTTATCCCTAATAAGATACTACGCAGGACCGGTGGTGCCTCTCTCTCTCAATCAACACTGCAAGAGGAAACACCTTACCGAGCTCTTAAAAGGTTATCACCAGCAAGACAAAGGATACTTGGGAGGTGTGCTCTGTGATTGCAAGGATCAAAAACCTGCTGTCCAGAAGGTGTATGTGGAGCTATAGGAAGGCTAGCTATGTGAGTGGGACACAATTCAATAACATATAGTAATGCTGAATAAATGTTCAAACTATTAGTCGTAATTGCTGCTCTCCTCGTGCCCTAAGAACAGTAGTGTCAATAAGAATGAAACAAGGATGGACAGGATGAAAAGCAAGGACAATGTCAGCACGACACCAGCAAAACAAGTATCAGCACCAAGTATCTCTGTTTTGTTTCTTCTCTTTTTTTGTTTTTCTTTGTTTTTCTTTTTTTTGCAACTAAGTACCAGCAACACTATGAACCAATATTAAGAACATCACCAAGTATCATCTCAAACCGATGTTAGATGTTATCGGTACATAATTTGGATCGTTTGGAAAAACGATTGCTGAAACTTCGGAGCCCGAAACGAAGGTCTTCCTGATTTTTTTTAAATTTTTTTGAAATCACCCGTGGTAAAAATTTTTCGAGATCTTTCTGTGGTAAAAATTTCAGCTGAATCGGAGTTCCGAGCAAAAAGTTATGCCCGTTTCAATGAGGACCCTCCGAAATCGGGTCTGTTGGAGGTGGAATCGGTAGCGGATGTGAATCGGTGGCGTGGAAAAATTGTGCAGCGAAAAAGGGAAACACACAAACTGATCTAATACACGAATTAACCAGCAACAAAGATACAAACTTCGACACAAAGTCAACACTACGGACTCTGAAAGAGAATTGTGCAAAAGGCTAACAATGTCTAGGACGGGGAAAATTTTGTTTTGGCTTTTCTGTGGACTCTAGGACGAAGGCGAAATTAACTCAACAAAGGTAAGGAGAACCTGATGTTAAAACTGTCTCTAGATACCACTTGATGTAAACTAGGGTTCCCAATCTTCCGAAAGGTTCTAATATCTCTCGATTTGGTGAAGTCGCTACACAAATCGACCTAGCTTCAAGACGGCACGTCTTGAGCCCGCAATCGCAGCACAACGTCTCCTCTAGTTATCAACTGAACGGTGCTCAGTCGACCTCGCCAAGAAGGCTAATCCCTGCTTGCGAATCGAAAAACACAAGCAAGAACCAAGAAGAATGCAACCGAATTGCAGATGTATGATTAAACTAATAAATTGGAGTTCTACAAACCGATATGACGGCGAAACTGTTCTGGACAGAATAATCTAAGAAAAAACCCCTGAGAGACGGTGGCGGCTACTGTTTATATAGGCTAATGAATATGGTTTAACCCTAAAACGCGTCCTTAAGGGACTCCAACTCGGTACATGGGCCAAAGGCCCAAACTAGTGACGCAGCACCGAAACGGTTCTAGAAATCGATACTGTTTTGACAATTGCTGACGACTCCGATTTTATCTTTATGTGAGGTTGGTACCATTGGAAAGTTTATTTTATCATCTTTCCAACCATATGTGAAACGTCCAAATCGAAGGTTGTATGCATCTTGGGCGTCCGTTTTACTGTCAGGTGGTCCTAGAGTCCGAATTGAACTCGAGGTCGACTTGGATTTGATCTCCAACTTGGCTTGCACTCCCTTGCTATACCTCCCCGCCTCCAAGTCCTTCTTCATGAATCTCCTGGTCCTCTCCTTGGTTCCTAATCACAATATAATCATTAGGTAGCAATCTATTCTCAAATTCATAATTTGAAATGCTTAGGAATGAGCTCACCTCTAAATTCAAGTGTCGTGCATGAGCTCTAGTGATCGGACCTTGAATGTCCAGCGGAGATGTGATGTCCTCATCAGGAATCCTTAGTTAGGATGTGTTGACACGAAAAACGTGCCCCCACACTTGGGATGGTTCGATGATCCAAAAGCGTGTGGATGCTTAGGGATAAGCGTAAGCGTGACACAATAATGACGTCGCGTTCCGACTACCCTTAACAGTAGCAAGGGGGGTGGAGTCGCTAGGTAATCAGATTGCACAAAATAATCCAATTAGCCAATATATATATAATAAACCAATCGGCTGAACGGAGCTCGATCGATTCAGAGTGTACCGTAACCTTCGGCGTTCGGATCGATCTAACTGAAGATAGGCTTCGAACAGATCGCAACGCGAAATCACCTCTGAACGACAGTGTTCGGCGTGAAGCCTCTGACATGATGAAATCCAACACGGAGCATTCTGGTGCGATGAAGTAGGGTTCAGGTGTTCTAGTGCGATGAAGTCTGGTGTGAAGCAACCCCGGTGCGAAGCAGCTTCGGTGAGCTGGACTCGACCAGACCGACAACAGCGTGACGGATCAGACACGGTCGAACGAATCGAAGACTTGCCAAAGGGTGCTCCAGAAACCTTTGAACCTAGCTTCCTAGCTTTGGAAACCTTTGGCGAAAGGGGCTCCGAACGTGAAACCTGCAGCAAAACGAAGATCAAGTGCCAATTCGGCCTAAAGACCAAATTACCAAGTGTAGGAGTATATAAAACGAAGGGTAGCAATCTGTTACGTTGATTAACGGATGGTTCACAAGCGAGCCAATAAGGTGATAGCAATCTGTTACGTAGATTAACGTATGATTCATAAGCAAACCAACAAGACTTACCACAATTACGGCGTGGCCGATGGAGGGCTTCCAATGCAAACCCATGAAGGTGTACTGATCTAATGCGTAAAGTAAACAAAAGTAAAGGTACGGTTCAAACTAGGGTTTGAAGAGTTGATCTGTGTTGGCGGGGTCCTATGAACCAGCCTCACCCTTGTATTTATAAAGGCTAGTCTTCTTATCTCTAACTCTAATCTAATAAGATTCAGCCTAATCAAGATAAGACTTCATTAGAGATAAAAACAACCTAAATCCTTATCATATTTGCATCCGAAGACTACTCGAAGTGGGCCTTCGGCAGGCCTGCTGAAATATGCTCCTTGGGCCGAAGCTTCGGTGAAGCAGGCCACCGAAGTGGCCTTCGGGCTAAAGCCAGCCTGCGAAGCAGGCCACTGAAAGGCCCCCCGAGGCACCATGCAAGTGGGCATCCAACACTTTAGGGCTTCGGCCTGTACCAAGAGTTGTATATTTTTGGCCCAAAATTACCAAAATTGATATTTTGACAATTTCGACCATTAATGCCATTTTTTGCTATAACACATGCCCCCTGCCTTTCAGCAAACTAAGTGAGCTAAAAGCACAACAGGCTAAGGACGATACACTCCATATCGGCCTTTTGACACTTTAAGCACTTTGCCACACACTTGGGAAGTATTTTTTCAAATATCTGCCATTTAAAGCTCTTCGAAATCGCTCTCCTTGTAGAGACTCTAACAAGTATGCATTACCTTCCCAACTAGGTGACCATTTACCAAATTTGGGGCTCTTAGTGCCTAAGGGCAAAATCGTCTTCCAAACCAAGTCACCAACTTGAAATGATTTTGCTTTGACGCTTTTGTTGTTGGCTCTAGCTACTCTTCTTTTATCTTTCTCTATAGCCTCTAGAGCCCTTAACCTCTTATCGATCACTTCTTCCAAATTATCCTTCAAAAGAGTTTCATATTCATTGACCGATAAGCCATCTTGCTTAAAAAATCTTAATGAGCCAAGATCCACCTCCACTGGTAGAACAGTGTTGACACAAAAACATGCCCCCAAACTTGGGTCAGTTCGACGATCCAAAAGTGTGCGGATACTTAGGGACAAGCCTAAGCGTCACACAACACTGACGTCGCATTCTGACTACCCTTAAGAGTGGCAAAGGGGGTGGAGTCGCCAGGTAATCAGATCACACAGAAATAATCCAATTAGCCGAAAAATTATATTAAATAGAATAAACCAGCAAGCTGACCAGAGCCTGACTGATTCGAAGAGTACGGTGCGAAGTGTTCACTAAAGGGTACCTTCGGTGTCTAATGCGAAGGGTCTCGCCGAAGGTAGTCTTCGGCATTTGGATTGATCTGACTGAAGGCAGGCTCCGAACAGATCTTGATGCAAAATTACTTCCGAACAGCGGGGTTCGGTGCGAAGTCTCTTACACGACAAAATATCTCAAACGCAACGCACTGGCGTGACTTCGTCTGGCGTAGGGTACAAACATAGTGAAGCCTGTCGTGACGAAGCCTGTCATGGAGCATGTTGGCGCGTAGAACTTGTTCAGACCGACAACATTGTGACGGTCCGGCACGGGTAGTCGAAGCAGTATTCCCGCTGAAGGGTGTTCTGGCAGCCTCCGAAACTAGTCTCCTGGCTCTAGATACCTCCGGCGAAGGGGCTCCGAGCGTAAAAACCTACAACAGAACAGAGATCAAGTGCCAATTCGGCCTAGGGACCGAATCTTCTATGTGTTGCAATAGAGAAACAAAGGTAGCAATCTGTTACGTAGATTAACGGATACTTCACAAGCGAAGTAACAAGGCGATAGCAATCTGTTACGTAGATTAATGGGTACTTCACAAGCAAAGTAGCAAGGCTTACCACGGTTTCGGCGTGGCTGGCAGAGGGATTCCAGGCAAACCCACGAAGGTTGCAGAAAAGTAAAATAAAAGTAAAGATATGGTTCAAAGCTAGGGCTTTGTGGTTGATTTGTGTTGGGGCTTAATGAACTAGCCTCACCCATATATTTATAGGAGCTAGTCTTCTAATATCTAAAATTAATCTGGTAAGATTCAACCTAATCATATGTAGGGATAAAATTAGCCAGAATCAGACTTAAACTGTATCTCTAGAAATCAGCCCGAAGTGGGCCTTTGGTAGAGCCCACTAAAGCCTACTCCTCGGGTCGAAGCTTCGGTGAGACAGGCCTCTAAAGGCCTTCGGGCCGAAGCTAGCAGGCCGCTGGAAGGCTTCCGAAGCCTAGAGCTCAATGGGCCTTCAGCCCAATCCAGGACATGTGTATTTTTGGCCCAAATTACCAGAATTGATATTTTGACAATCTTGACTATTTAATGCCATTTTTTGCTATCAACAAACGGTTTCTTGTCCATATACTAGCTCAAATGGACTAACTTTGGTAGCACCATGCTTTGCAACTCTACAAGCCCATAATGCCTCAGAAATCACTTCATGTCACCTTTTAGGAAACTCTTCAATTTTCATCTTAATGAGCTTAATTATAGTTTTATTATTGTACTCGGCCTGACCATTGGCCTGAGCATATTATGGTGAATAGTTTATCAACTTAATACCATAAAATTCGGCAAAGTCTCTCACTTCCTTAGCAATAAATGAAGTACCTTGATCTGTAATGAGAGTTTGGGGAATACCGAATCTATGTATAATGTGCTTCAAGATGAAATCAGTTACCTCATTATGAGTCATGTTCTTGAGAGGCATGACCTCGGTCCATTTGGTGAAATAATCCGTTGCCATCAACATGAACCGATGCCCTTTTGAAGAGGGAGGATGAATCTGGCCGATGAAGTCCAAACCCCAACCTCAGAACGACCATGGTTTGATAATATGGTTAAGTAGCGACGCAATAGCCAGCTGAAGGTTACCAACCTTTTGACATGCTTCAAACCTTCTATAATACTTGAAACAATCCTCAGTCATAGTCGGCCAATAAAAACCCACTCTTGATGAGTGCCACAAAGCCTCGCATGAACTTCTCCCGTAGCCACTCTAGACTGATCGACATCCAAGTACTTTAGAAGTATTCCATCAATAGTTCGGCGATACAACACATCGTCAAGCAACACAAATTTAAATTCATGGCGCCGAACTTTCTGATCAACCCTTTGACTGGGATCTTTTAAATATTGGACGATTGGGATCCTTCAATCATCCGTATGGATTCCCGGAGGGTTCGCTAATTCCTTTTCCAAAGTGGCGTCTAAATTGTAAGTTTCAAAGTGCCCCCCGAGCCCTTCTTGTTCTTCCGAGGGCCGGTCCGATCGGCTGCGTAGAGATGATCAGACCGAAGCCCTTCGACGGAGGGGTCCAGTGCGCAAAGACCCCTAATGCTCGGAAAGTTTCGGCATAAGGAGCCTGGTGCGCGTAGTCCTTTGGCAGATGAAGGGCTCCGGCACAGAGGCCCAGGTCCGGTCCGGAGGGTCCGGTTGGCATCGCGTCTGCCCAAAGTCTCTGGCTTCGACAGGGAGTTCAAGCATCGGCCTTCCTTGTACAAAAAGTTTTCCTCTCCTGACTTGATAGTCAGATGCTTGCTGAGCCAAATCATTTGCAATCGAGTTGGCTTCTCTAGATACATGAGAAATTTTGAAATCATCAAAAGTAGCAATTATGTCTAAACACTTCTCCAAATAGCTATTTAGCAAAACATTGAAGCATTGAGCAATTTTAGCTATTTGTTGCACAACTAACAGAGAATTACCATATGCATGAACATGTTTAATACCCATGGAACCTAGCAATTCAAGTCTTAGCAATAAAGCTTCATATTCTGCTTGATTATTAGTAGAAAGAAATTTTAAATGAGTCGAGGTCTCAAAGCGCATACCACTAGGTGATATGAGAACTACTCCAATACCTTGGCATTTTTTGCAAGCTGAACCATCAAAATAAAGTTTCCATGGCACTACTTCAATTAGAGCAACATTGTTACCCCAACTAACATCTACGTGGTGATCAACTATAAAATTAGCGATGATTTGGCCTTTCATATCTCTTAAAGGCTCATAAGCCAAATCATATTCAATCAAAGCATAAGCCCATTTTCCAATTCTACAACTTAGAATCAACCTCTGCAACATGTATTTTATGACATCGGTTTTACAAGTAACAATACATGTTCTAGGGAGAAGATAGTGATGTAATTTGGTACATGCATAATAAAGCGATAAACACAAACGCTCCACAAACACGTACCTTGTCTTGGCATCCAGCAAGTGGCGGCTAAAGAATGTGATGATGTACTCTTTTCCCTCCACTTCTTGAGTTAGCATGACTCCTATCACGCTATCTTCTGCAGCAATGTATAGCCAAAACGGAATCCCGGCTTTTGGTGCTCTTACCACGGGTAGTGATGACAAGCATTCTTTAATCTTCTCAAAGGTGCTTTGCTGTCTTGCCCCAAAATGAACTTGGCCTCGCTCTTTAGCCGGAGTATGGGGACAAAAGCATCGATCTTGACAGACAAGTTAGATATAAAGCGACGCAAATAATTCATCTTGCCTAGCAACTTTTGCACATCTCTCTTGCATGTCGGTGCTTCAAAGTTTCTAATATTTTCAAGCCTCTTTGGATCAATCTCAATACCTCTTTCATGAATCATGAATCCTAAGAACTTGCCCGCCGACACGCCAAACGCACACTTGAGTGGGTTCATTTTTAATCCACACTGACGCATTTTATCAAAAGCAATTCTCAAATCAGCTAAATGGTTGCCCATAGCATCCGATTTGACTACAACATCGTTTATATATACCACTAGCATCACTCCTAGCAAGTCATGAAAGATCAGGTTCATAGCACATTGATATGTAGCGCCAACATTCTTTAAACCAAAAGTCATAACGACCCACTCAAACAAGCCGACAAAACTAGAACATTGAAAGGCTGTCTTGTAAACGTCCTCTTCGGCTATAAAAATTTGATTATAACTAGTATTGCCATCAAGAAAACTTAGTACCTTGTGTCCTGAAGCATTGTTGATCAATAAGTCGGCTATCAACATGGGATACTCGTCCTTCGGAGTGGCCTTGTTCAGATCCCTAAAATCAACACAAACTAGTATTTTGTCGCTCGCCTTCTTTACTATAGACACGATGTTAGCAACCCATTCAGCATACCTGCATGGCCTAATAAATTCAGCCTTGAGCAATCGTTCTATCTCCTCTTTAACTAGGTCATACACGACCGAATTAAAGTGACGAGGGGGTTGTTTATAAGGCCTAAACCCGGGTTTGATAGGACAGTCGATGCTCTATGAGCTCGTGGCTTAGTCCGGGCATCTCACTATACTCACATGCGAAACAATCAACATACGACTGAAGCAACTTTATTACTTCGTCCTTTTCGCTAGCTTGCAAATTTTTGTTTACAAAAGTCGGCCTTAGAGTGCTACCATTGCCTATATCGACCTCTTATAGAGGATCAGTCGACGCAAAACCTTGACCTAAATTTTCTACTTCGCTAAAATCTTCAATGGCTTCGGCAATACCTTCTTTAGAAAACCGATATTGCTCCACACGAGACCTTAGCCAATCAAGATTACTCTTATTAGACAAGACTACTAGTTTATAAATAGTCATGCTACACCAGCCGGCTTCACAGACACGGGTACAAAACATCCTCCGGACACGCTAATGAAGTCGTAATCTGAGAGATCCCTACCTGATAGACACTCTACCTTATCATGGATGGTGTCGATAGATACATCGGCCAATGCCACTTGGGCCGAAGTAACAGCTTGTACAATATCCACATCATCGTCGTCCCACTACATTAGGCACTGGTGCAAAGTAGATGGAATACAGCAATTTGTGTGAATCCAATCACGCCCAAGTAGCACACTATAATTACCTTGCACATCGACGACGAAGAATGCCATCGGCAACATCTTGTTGCCCACCGTCAACTCCAGGGAGAGACACTCTTTGCTTTGGAGCTCTCACCGTTCAATTCGTTGAGCATTAGGTTGGTTTTCTTTAGATCGTCCTCGTCCTTGACGAGCTTCTTTAACATAGAGTATGGCATCAAGTTGACAGTGGTGCCACCATCAACAAGCATCCTAGAGATCGGCTTTCCGTTGATGTGCCCCTTGACGTAGAGAGGTTTTAAGTGACGAGGCATATCCTCAGGCTTCTCGAAAACAGCATCCCGTGGGCCAAGGCTCAACTGAGTGGCCTCGGCCTCGTCTCATGGTAGTGCAAACTCGGTGGGAAGTATGACGACGTTTATGTCCTTTGCCTAAGGTGCGGGCCCCTCACAAATGGGCATGTAGTCGTCGTTGAGCATGTCATCGTCGTCGCTCGGAACGGGAGTTGGGTTGTTTGCCTCAACTGGCTTGGGCTTCCACACTTGCTTCACGGCTGGCCGATGGTGGATTTCCTTGAAGATGGTGTCTCGCTCATCCTCGGCCTTCTTCTCGCGCATCTCCTGTGAAAGTAGATGTTGTAGGCTCCTTTTCTATGATTTGGACATGCCCGAAGGTCCCCAAGATAGTTGTGTCTTAGTACTAGGCGCCACCAACTTGTTCCTGTGATTCCTGGCCGAATGGGAATTACCCGGGTCGGCCTCGTAATCTTTGCGCTTGGTGAAAACCTTTCCATGTACCCTATCGGCCGGACTGGCCTCGTTAGGCCGATAGGACCGAGCTTCGGTGATGGCATCGGGCGGACTAGGGGACTTACCTCATCGTGCTTTGGCAAGGGGACCTTCGGGATTGGGACCTCTTGAGACCCTACTGTTGATAGCAAAAAATGACATTAATGGTCAATATTGTCAAAATATCAATTTTGGTAATTTGGGCCAAAAATATACAAGTCCTAGCATAGGCCGAAGCCCTAAAGTGCCGGAGGCCCATCTGCATGGGGCCTCGAGGGCCTTTTAGCGGTCTGCTCCGTAGGCCTGGCCTCGGCCCAGAGGCCCTTCGGCGGCTTGCTTCGCCGAAGCTTCGGCCCAAGGAAGCACCCTTCGGTGAGTCTGCCGAAGGCCCACTTTGGGTAGGCTCTGGATAAGGAGTCCGATACAGATTCAGGTTGTTTTATCTCTAATCTTGATTAGGTTGAATCTTATCAGATTAGAATTAGAGATAAGAAGACTAGCCCCTATAAATACAGGGGTGAAGTCAGTTCATTGGACCCTCTCCCTAACACAGATCAATCACAAAGCCCTAGCTTTGAAATGCACCTTTATTTTCTTTACTTTCCACATTAGTATCAGTGCACCTTTGTTGGTTTGCGTTGGAAGCCATCCGTCGGCCACGCCGTAACAGTGGTAAGTCTTGTTGGTTCACTTATGAATCATCTGTTAATCTACGTAATATATTTCTATCACCTTGTTGGCTCGCTTGTGAACCATCTGTTAATCTACATAATAGATTGCTATCTTCGTTTCGTATACTACAACACTTGGTAATTCGGTCTACAGTCCGAATTGGCACTTGATCTTTGTTTTGCTGCAGGTTTCCCATTCGGAGCCCGCTTCGCCAGAGCTTTCCGGAGCTAGGAAGCTGGTTTCGGAGGCTGCCAGAGCACCCTTCAACGAGTCCTCGCCTTATCCATCCGTGCCAAATTCGTCACGCTGTTGTCGGTCTGGCTAAGTCCCACGCACCGGAGCCACTTCACATCAGAGTTGCTTCGCGCTGGAGTCTCACCAGTGCTCTGCATCAGACTTCGTCATGCCAGTGCTCCACATCGGACTTTGTCGCACCAGCGATACACACCGGATTTCGTCGAGCCAACGCTCCGTGTTGTATTTTGTCGTGTTAGAGGCTTCGCACCGAACCCTGTCGTTCGGAGGTGATTTCGCGTCACGATCTGTTCGGAGCCTATCTTCGACCAGATCGATCCGAACGCTGAAGGCTACCTTCGGCGCACCCTTCGCACCAGACGCCGAAGGCCCCCTTCGGTGACCCTTCGAACGGTACACTCCGAATCAATCAGGCTCCGTTCGGCCGATTTGTTTATTTTATCTATATATTTTCGGCTAATTGGATTATTTTTGTATGATCTGATTACTTGGCAACTCCACCCCCTTTGTCACTATTAAGGGTAGTCAGAACGCGTTGTCAGTGTTGTGTCACGCTTAGGATTATCCCTAAGTATCCACACACTTTTGGATCATCAAACTGACCCAAGTGCAGGGGCACGTTTTCGTGTCAACACGCTTTTTGGCGACTACACTGGGGACGGCTACGCCAACATGACAAGTACATCTACATCGGCTACGGGTACTTATATGACGACTACTATGTCTACAACGCCGATGGATCCCATGGGGGTGTAGAGATCGACAACCGCAACATCATGACGCCCACCCTTGAAGATATCCCCGAGGAAGGTCGGGTGGAGATTGAGGCAAAGATGAAAGAGCTCCAAGATCTCATGCTCAGGAGCTACGTCAAGACACGTGTGGGCTTCATCGAGTGCGACGTCAACATCCCCGACCTCGCGTAGTCTCAGGTAACACCAGTGTTGCCTCCTTTATCTTCTTTAGAGATTGAGAAAAAGATAGTTGCATTGGTAGATCAAGCCGTTAGCGCTTCGCTAGCCAACCGTCTAGATTCGGCAGTTAGCTCTTAGGTAGAGGCAATGTTTAGAAGGTTCGGCTTTACTGAGGCCGTTCCTCTGACTCCAATCACTAGCGTACCCCCGGTAAACCGCATTTATAGCAGAACCGATGGTAGTATTGGCAAAGCTATCATGTCTCCGGCTTCAACGTCTTTGGCCAAGATGCGTCACTACACTTATGGCCAAGCTAACACTGCTTATTATGCGCCCCCTCCACCTACGCCTACGCCAGCTTTTCCCGCACTACTGGCGTCGCATGCTCCTACACAAACGCATAGGCCCAAGCACGTCATATATCCTGAGCCAGCACGTGAGGAAGACCCCCGCGGCCGACACACCAACATACCACCATGTGTCACACCCCCACATGAGAGACACGCACAAGCAAGAGGCTAGGACGACATTGAAGAGCGGATTTGTGCGCTGTTTAGGGAGTGCACCGGCTTCGCGCCTAGAGATCGGGCTAGGGTTTACCAAAAGTCATACCCCGATCACTTTGATACCATACCCTACCCTCGTGGTTATAGAGTCCCTGAGTTCACCAAATTATATGGCGAGGGTAACAAGACCACACTAGAGCATGTCAGCCAATTCTTAGCATAGTGTGGAGAAGCTAGTGGGTCAGACACATTAAAACTTAGGTTGTTTTCTCTTTCGCTATTTGGCACCGCTTTCACTTGGTTTTCGGCGCTACCACCGAACTCCGTCCAAACATGGGCCCAATTAGAATAGAAATGCCATGACTGTTTCTATACGGGTGAGATAGAACTTAGGCTTTCACACTTGACATCGGTCAAACAGAAATCTAGTGAGAGTGTCTCTGAATACGTCAAGCGCTTTAGAGACACTACGAACCGATGTTTTAGTCTCAATATTTCAAAAAGGGATTTGGCTTTTAACGGGTTGCTTTTTGAGATTAAAGAGAGGCTGGATAACCAGAACTTTTTAGAAGTCACTCAAGTCCTACAACAGGCTCTTGTCCAAGAAGGCCGAGCCAAGGATAAAAAATTCATTAAGACGTTCAACAAGCCTTGGGCTGAAGTTCACATCATGGAACACTCTGACGAGGAAGAGTCGGAGGAAGAGGAAGATTCAGCAAACATGTATGCGGCCGAATGGGTTTGGAATACTAAGAGCAAGCTCGTCACTTGTTCTGAACTGTGACCGTCTCCCACTAAGAGTCGTCCCAGCGAAGTTAAATACTCCTTTGATGTGACTAAATGCGATAAAATATTTGATTTCCTCTTGAAGAGACAGCTTCTCAGGTTGCCCAAGGGCCAGGTCATCCCGACCGCCGACGAACTAAAGAAGCGTCCCTACTGTAATTGGCATGATTCGCATTCTCGTTATACTAATGACTGCAATGTTTTTCGTCGGCAGGTTCAATCGGCCATAGAAGAAGGACGATTGAAAATAGATTCTAGTCCGAAGATGAAGCTGTACAAAGACTCTTCCCCATGAACACCATCGACCTCGACGAGAAGAAGGTGTTGATTCGGCCGGAACAGGTCGAGTCATCTAAGGCGAAAGTGGTCGTTATTGGAGAATCACACACACCCATACCAAAGAACCCTGAAGTAGGAGTGTGGAAAAAGAACATCAACACGTCTCCTTCGGCTAGAGATCACAAGAAGTCAAAGGTAACATACCAGATGTTGTTGAGAAAACATCAGAAGAAAGCCGAGAAAACAGGCCCACGGCCAAAAATTGTAAGACAGCTGAAGGGGCCAAGACAACCAGGTCCTTCGGAGGGTGAGTTCGGACCACAACAGTTGAACCCCCCGAAGGGTGAGTTCGGGCCCCAATGGCCGAACCCTCCACATAGCGAGGTCGGACCCCAATGGTCAAACCCTTCGCATAGTGAGTTCGGAGCCCAATGGTCGAACCCTCCGCTAGGTGAGTCTGGACCCTAGTGGCCGAACCCACCTCTGCTCTAGGTGAACCCCCCCCCCCCCCCCCGGTGAGAGACTTTGGCCCGTAATGTCCGAACATACCTCCAGCCTGGTAGGACCCTTCACTGATATGGTCTGAGATACCTTCGACATGGCCGAACCCCCCTCCGGGCAATGGGTTCGGCTCACAGTGGGCGAAGCCGCTAGAGCTGTCAATGCCTCCGCCATACTACTGGGCGGGATCCCCGTGGGCTTCGAACTACACCTCACCGCCAGAGTACCCTTCATAGTATAATGTTGCCCCTGTTTTCCTTCGAAGTGTTATGATTGGCTGGGACAAGTAGACACGACGAATGGGAACATTTCCATAGGATGTCCGTGGTACTTCCGAATCGACTCATGTAGGATGAAGCCAAGGAAGACAGGCGCAAAGAGGCGAAGGAGAGGGAGTCCGAAGCCATCACTAGTAAAGGTAGGGTACTAGGAGGTCCTAATCCCGAAGGCCCCTTCGCTGAAGCTCCACAAAGGTAAGTCCCTTAGTCCGGTCGAGGCCATCACCGAAGCCTGGTCCAACCGGCCTAACAAGGTTGGTCCGACTGACGGGGTGAAGTGAGAGGGGCTCACCAAGCGCAAAGAATGCGAGGTTGACCCGGGTGATTCCCATTCGGCCTGAAATCACAAGAATAAGTTGGTGGCGCCTGGTACTAAGCCACAACCATCTTGGGCATCTTCGGGCATGTCCAAATCACAGAATAAGCGCCTACAATGTCTGAGATCACATGCGATGCGTGAGAAGAAGGTCGAGGATGAGCGAGACACTATCTTTGAGGAAATCCGCCCCCGGCCAGTCATGAAGAAAATATGGAAGCCCAAACTGGTTGAGGTGAAAACCTCGGCTCCCGTTCCAAGCGACGACGACGACATGCTCAATGATGACTACACACCCATCTCCGAGGGGCCCGCACCTTAGGCAATGGACATCAACATCGTCATGCTTCCCGCCGATTTCGCACTACCATGAGACGAGGCCGAGGTCGCTCAGTTGAACCTCGGCCCACGAGATGCCATTTTCGAGAAGCCCGAGGATATGGCTCGTCACATGAAGCCTCTGTACATCAAGGGGTACATTGACGGAATGCCAATCTCTAGGAGCTTGTTGATGGTGGCGCCACTATCAACTTAATGTCATACTCTCTTTTGAACAAGCTCGGTAGGGGCGAGGAGGATCTAAAGAAAACCAACATAATGCTCAACGGCTTCAACGGCGAGAGCTCCAAAGAAAAAGGCGTACTCTCCATGGAGTTGAGGGTGGGCAACAAGATGTTGCCGACAACATTCTTCGTCGTTGATGTGCAAGGTAACTACAGTGTGCTACTTGAGCGTGATTGGATTCACGCAAATTGTTGTATTCCTTCTACTTTGCACCAATGCCTAATGCAGTGGGACAGCGATGATGTGGAGGTTGTACTAGCGGATACTTTGGCCCAAGTAGCATTGGCCGATGTATCTATCGACGCCGTCCATGATAATGTAGAGTGTCTATCAGGTAGAGACCTCTCAGATTACGACTTTGTTAGCGTGTCCGAGGGATGTTTTGTACCCGTCTGTGTGAATTCTGCTAGTGTAGCACGGCTATTTCTAAACTAGTAGTCATGTATAGTAAGAATAATCTGGAATGGCTAAAGTCTCACATGGAGCAATATCGGTCTTCTAAAGATGGTATTGCTGAAGCCTTTGAAGATTTTAGCAAAGTAGAAAAGTTAGGATAAGGTTTCGTGTCGACTGGCCCTTTATATGAAGTCGATATAGGCGATGGTAACATTCTGAGGCTGACTTTTGTAAACCAAAATTTACAAGCTACTGAAAAGGCCAGAGTAATAAAGTTGCTTCGGTCATATGTTGATTGTTTTGCATGGGAATATAGTGAGATGCCATGGCTAAGCTGCGAGCTTGAAGAACATCGGTTGCCTATCAAACCCAGGTTTAGGCCTTATAAACAGCCCCCTCGTCGCTTTAATTCAGTCGTGTATGACCGAGTTAAAGAGGAGATAGAACGATTGCTCAAGGCTGAATTTATTTGGCCATGCATGTATGATGAATGGGTTGCTAACATCGTGCCTGTAGAGAAGAAGGAGAGCAGCAAAATACGAGTTTGTATTGATTTCAGAGATCTAAACAAGGCCACTCCGAAAGACGAATATCTCATGCCAATAGCCGACATATTGATCAACGATGCTTCTGGACACAAGGTACTAAGTTTTCTTGAATGGCAACGCTGGTTATAATCAATTTTTTATGACCAAAGAGGATGTCTATTAGACAGCCTTTGGATGCCCTGGTTTTGTTGGCTTGTTTGAGTGGGTCGTTATGACTTTTGGTTTAAAGAATATCGGCACTACGTAAAATGTGCTATGAATTTGAACTTTCACGACTTGCTAGGAGTTATGCTAGAAGTCTACATAGATGACGTTGTAGTCAAATCGGATGCTATGGGAAATCATTTAGCCGATTTAAGGGTCGCTTTTGATAGAATGTGTCAGTATGGCTTAAAAATGAACCCGCTAAAATGTGCTTTTGGCGTGTCCATGGGTAAGTTCTTAGGATTCATGATTCATGAAAAAGGTATTGAGATTGATCCTAAGAGGCTAGAAAAGATTAGAAACTTTGAAACACCGACATGCAAGAGAGATGTGCAAAAGTTGCTAGGCAAGATGAATTATTTGTGTCTCTTTATATCTAACTTGTCTGGCAAGATCGATGCTTTTGTCCCCATACTCCGGCTAAAGAATGAGGTCGAGTATGTTTAGGGGGCAAGTCAGCAAAGTGCCTTTGAGAAGATTAAAGAGTGCTTGTCATCACCGCCTATGTTAAGAGCGCCAAAAGTCGAGATTTAGTTTTAGCTATACATTGTTGTAGAAGATAGCGTGATAGGAACCGTGCTAACTCAAAAGGTGGAAGGGAAAAAGTATATCATCACATTCTTGAGTCGTCGCTTGCTGGATGCCGAGACAAGGTACGTTTTTGTGGAGTGTTTGTGTTCATCGCTTTATTATGCATGTACCAAATTACGTCACTATCTTCTCCCTTACACATGTATTGTTGCTTGTCAAACTGATGTCATAAAATACATGTTGTAAAAGCCGATTCTAAGTGGTAGAATCAGAAAGTGGGTGTATGCTTTAATTGAATATGATTTGGCATATGAACCTTTCAGAGCTATGAAAGGCCAAATCATCGCTAATTTTATAGTTGATCACCACGTAGATTTCAATTGGAGTAACATTATTGCTCTAATTGAAGTAGTGCCATGGAAACTCTATTTTGATGGTTCGGCATGCAAGAATGGCCAAGGTATTGGAGTGGTTCTCATATAACCTAGTGGCATGCGCTTTGAGACCTCGGCCCGTTTAGAATTTCATTCTACTAATAATCAAGCCGAATATGAAGCTCTATTATTACGACTTGAATTGATAGATTCCATGGGTATTAAACATGTTCATGCATATGGTGATTCTCTGTTAGTGGTACAATAAGTAGCTAAAATTTCTCGTTGTTTTAATGGTTTGCTAAATAGCTACTTGGATAAATGTTTAGACATAATTTCTACCTTTGATGACTTCAAAATTTCTCATGTGTCTAGAGAAGCCAATTCAATTGCAAATGATTTGGCTCAGCAAGCATCTGGCTATCAAGTCCGGAGGGAAAATTTTCTGTACAGGAAAAGTCGATGCTTGAACTCCCTACTGAAGCTAGACACTTTTGGCGGACGCGAGGTCCGTCGGACCCTCTGAACCGGACCCCTTCATCCACCGAAGAATGTTGCGTGCCGGAACATGTGTTCTAGAGCCCTTCACCCGCCGAAGGACCCTGCACGCCAGGCTCTTCACGCCGAAGCCTCCCGAGCATCGGAGACCTTTGGGCACATGACCCCTTCATTGGAGGGCTTCGGTCCGATTGGCTCCGCACAACCGACTCGACTAGCCTTCGTCAGAAACAAGAAAGGCCTAGGGGGCACTCCGAAATTCACAATTTAGACGCCACTTCGGAAAAAGAATTGGCAAACCCTTCGAATATCTAGAAGTATGATTGGAGAATTCCAATCGTCCAGTATTTAAAGGATCCCAGTCAAAGGGTTGATCGGAAAATTCGGCAAGGGGCATTTAAGTTTGCATCGCTTGTTAATGTGTTGTATCGCCGAACTATTGACAGAGTACTTCTAGAGTGCTTAGATGTCGATCAGTCTATAGTGGCTACAGGAGAAGTCCATGAGGGACTTTGTGGCACTCATCAGTCGGCCCAGAAAATGAGTTGGATGCTCAAAAGAGTGGTTTTTTATTGGCCAACTATGACTGAGGATTATTTTAAGTATTATAGAGGGTGTGAAGGATGTCAAAATTTTGGTAATATTCGGTTGGCTCCTGCGTCGCTACTTAACCCTATTATCAAACTATGGTCATTCCGAGGTTGGGGTTTAGACTTCATCGGCCAAATTCATCGTCCCTCTTCAAAAGGCCATCGGTTTGTGTTGATGGCAACATATTACTTCATCAAATGGATCGAGGTTGTGCCTCTCAAGAACATGACTCACAACGAGGTAACTGATTTCATCTTGAAGCACATTATACATAGATTCGATATTCCACCTAACTCTCACTACAGATCAAGGTACTTCATTTATTGCTAAAGAAGTGAGAGACTTTGCCGAATTTTATGGTATTAAGTTGATAAACTCTTCACCATACTATGCTCAGGCCAATGGTCAGGCCGAGTCTAGTAATAAAACTATAATTAAGCTCATTAAGAAGAAAAATGAAGAGATCCCTAAAAGATGGCATGAAGTACTTTCTGAGGCATTATGGGCCTGTAGAGTTGAAAAGCATGGTGCTACCAAAGTTAGTCCATATGAATTAGTGTATGGACAAGAAGTCGTTCTACCAGTAGAGGTGGATCTTGGCTCTTTAAGATTTCTTAAGCAAGACGACTTATCGGTCGATGAATATGAAACTCTTTCGAAGGATAATTTGGAAGAAGTGATCGATAAGAGGTTGAGGGCTCTAGAAGCTATAGAGAAAGATAAAAGAAGAGTCGCTTGAGCCAACAACAAAAGAGTCAAACCAAAATCGTTTCAAGTTGGTTACTTAGTTTGGAAGTCGATTTTGCCCTTAGGCACTAAGAGCCCCAAATTTGGTAAATGGTCGCCTAGTTAGGAAGGTCCTTTTAAGGTGGTTGAGATTGCTCCAGGTAGTGCATACTTGTTGGAATCTCTACAAGGAGAGTGATTTCTAAGAGCTTTAAACAGTAGGTATTTGAAAAGGTACTTCCCAAGTGTGTGGCAAAGCGCTTAAAGTGTCAAAAGGCCTATATGGGATATGTCATCCTTATCCCGTTGTGCTTTTAGCTCACTTAGTTTGCTAAAAGGCAAGGGGCATGTGTTGATAGCAAAAAATGACATTAATGGTCAAGATTGTCAAAATATCAATTTTGGTAATTTGGGCCGAAAATATACAAAATCATGGCACAAGCCGAAGCCCTAAAGTACCGGAGGCCCATTTGCATGGGGCCTCAGGGGCCTTTTAGTGGCATGCTCCATAAGCCTAGCCTCAGCCCAGAGGCCCTTTGGCGGCCTGCTTCGTCAAAGCTTTGGCCCGAGGAAGCACCCTTCAGCGGGTCTGCCGAAAGCCCACTTCGGGTAGGCTCCGGATAAGGAGTCCGATACAGATTCAGGTTGTTTTTATCTCTAATCTTGATTATGTTGAATCTTATCAGATTAGAATTCGAGATAAGAATACTAGCCCCTATAAATACAGGGGTGAAGGTGGTTCATAGGACCCCCCAACACAGATCAATCACAAAGCCCTAGCTTTGAACCGTACCTTTATTTTATTTACATTCCGCATTAGTATCAGTACACCTTCATGGGTTTGCACTGGAAGCCCTCCATTGGTCCACGCCGTAACAGTGGTAAGCCTTGTTGGTTCGCTTGTGAATCATCTGTTAATCTACGTAACAGATTGCTATCACCTTATTGGCTCACTTGTGAACCATCTGTTAATCTACGTAACAGATTGCTACCTTCATTTTGTATACTGCAACACTTGGTAATTCGGTCTACAGGATAAATTGGCACTTGATCATTGTTTTAATGCATGTTTCCCGTTCGGAGCCCCCTTCGCCG